>JAQQSZ010015821.1:0-11177 GCA_028646595.1 Phalanger gymnotis | reverse complement strand
TCACCAACCTACTCTGTTGTCCTTGGTGTTTGTGGGTTGAGAAGTCTGGTAACTGCCGCAGCTCACTGATTCAGGGCGCTAGGGCATGCTCCACCCGGCTCCTGGTCTGGTTGGTCTGCACTGCCCACGCTGGGCTCTGCTCCGCTCAGCTCCACTCAGCTCCACTCCCCTCTGCTCCCAGCTCTGTGCAGGAGAAACCTTACGCAGAGACAATCCAGGCTGTCCTGGGCTAGAGCCCTGCTTCCCTATGCTATTTTGTGGGTTCTGCAGTTCTAGAATTGGTTCAGAGCCATTTTTTATAGGTTTTTGGAGGGACTTGGCAGGGAGCTCACGCTAGTCCTTGCTTTCCAGCTACCATCTTGGCTCCGCCCCCTAAAGTTGCTTTTCTTTATAGTGTTATTGCTATTGTATATATTATGCTTCTGGTTCTGCTTACTATACTCTTTATCAGTTCATACATCTTCCTAAATTTCTCTGAAACCATCCATTTCACCATTTCTCATGACACAATAATGTTCCATTATATTAATATATTGTAATTTGTTTCCTCAGTAGAGGCGTACTACTTTAGTTCTTAGTTCTTTACTATGACAAGAAGAGCTGCTATACAGCTCTTTTTGTGGTGGCCTAGAATTGGAAATTGAGGGGATGCCCATTAATTGGAGAATGGCTGAACAAGTTGTGGAATACTATTGTTCTACAAGAAATGATGAGCAGGCAGACTTCAGAAAAACCTGGAAAGACTTATATGAACCGAACAGAACCAGGAGAACATTGTACCCAGCAACATCGTGCAATGACCAACTTTGATAGACAACTCTTCTTAGCAATAAAAGGATCTAAGACAACTCCAAAAGACTCATGTTAGAAAATGCCACCCACATCCAGAGAAAGAACTATGGTGTCTGAATGCAGATGGAAGCATACTATTTTCTCTTTTATTTTTGTTTTTGTTTCTTCTTTCTTGTGGTTTTTCCCTTCGATTCTAATTCTTCTTTACAACATGACTAATGTGGAAATATGTTTGTACATGTATAGCCTATATCAGATTGCATGCCATTTTGGGGAGGGGGAAACAGAAGAAGGGGAGAAAATATATAGAAGTGAACGCTGAAAACTAAAAACAAATAAATATTTTTTTTTTAAAAAGAGCTGCTATAAATATTTGTGTACATATGGTTCTCTCCATTCCTTCTCTGATCTTAGTAATGATATTTCTGGGTCAAAGATTATGCACAATTTAACAGTTTTGGGAGCAAACTTCCAAACTACTTTCCAGAATTGCTAGGCTAGTTCACAGATCCACTGATGTATCAATATGCCTGTTTTCCCATAGCCTCTCTGACAATTTTTGTTTTATTTTTTAGTAATCTTTGTCAATCTGATGATTGTGAAGTAGAACTTCAGGCTTGTTTTAATTGTCTAATTATTAGTAATTTGAAACATTTTTTTCATGTGTTTGTTGATGACTTGGATTTCTTCCTTTGAAAACTACCGGTTCATATTCTTTAATTGAGGAATAGCTGCTCTTCTTAAAAACTTGAAACACTTCTTTATATGTCTCAGATATGAAACTTCTATGAGAGAAATTTGCTGCAAAGATGTCTTACCCATTAACTGTTTCTTCTCATTTTAACTGCATTACTTTTATTTTTGCAAAATTTTAAAACTCTGTGTAATCAAATTCCATTGTTTTTTGTCTGATTCTTGCTTGTCCGTGTTGTACCATGAACTCTTCTGTTATCCATGGATCTGACAGGTGATTTTTTTCTTGCTCCTCTAATTTGTTTATAATATTACCCTTTAGGTGTAAGTTACATGTCCACTTGGAGGTTAGCTTGGTATATGATGTGAGATGGTCTAACTCTAAACTTAATATGTGTCAAATTCCTTTTCAGTTTTCCCAAAAGTTTTTTGCCACATAGTAAGTCCTTACCCTAGAAGATGGGATCTTTGCATTTGTTGAATACTATGCTACCGATGAATCTCTCTTTTTTTTAACTAATACCAAATAATTTTGATAATTATTCCATTGTAGTTTAGTTTGAGATCTGGTACTGCTAGGTCCCTTTTCCCCCAATCTTTTCATTATTTTGCTTGAGATCCATGAACTTTTGTTCCTCCAAATGAATTTCATCATTATTATTTCTAGCTCTTGAAAAACTCTTTTGATAGTTTGTCTGATATGGCACTAAATAAATAAAGAATTGTTATTAGTTGTTAAATTAGAGTTGTTATTTTTTCATACTGGCACAGCTTACCCATGAGCAATGACTATTTCTCCACTTCATTAGATCTAAATTTTTAAAGAGAATTTTGTAGTTGGATTCATAAATACCTTGGTAGGTAGACTTCCAAGTATTTTGCATATTATATAGTTAATATATATATAATATATGATATAATAAAATATAATTTCTCTTTCTATATCTTCTTGCTGTTTTTCTTTTCCTAATCAATGCATTTACCAACTATGATTCCAGAAGACTGATAATAAAACATATTGTATCATTGTTAAGATACATAAATTTTGATGATTTGTGTAGACTTATTTTGTGTCCTGCAACTTTGCAGAATTTATTTTTAGTTGACTTTTGAGTTTTGTACATGGATCATCTTTAAAAAGTGTTAGTTTTCTTTTCTGTTTGACTAAGTTTATTCCCTCAATTTCTTTTTCTCATCTAATTGCTGTAACAAGAATTTCTAGCACTATGTTAAATTTTAATGATGATAAGGGGCATCCAATTTGGTTTTACTTTTGCTTTTTAGAACCAACTAGTTTAGTTGATTTTTAAAAATAAACTCTTCATATGAATATTTTATTAGTTTCACCCCCAAAAAACAAAAACCAGTTCCTAGTTTAATCAATTCAATGTTTTTACTTTCACATTTTGAGAAGATTAAATTGATTCTGTATCATTTTTATCAATCTTATTTATAGTTAATCGATTTTGTCCTATAACTGCTAAATCATGGTTCATTGTCTCTAAATTTAGTGCAGAAATTCAGCTGACCTATAATGAGTTAAGTTTAGAATCTAGTTTTCTCGCTAATCACTGTACTATTCTTGCCTCATAGAAATCTGCTATCCTTGGAGGATGCGAGTGGACACCAGGAAACCTGGTATAATACCTTTAAACTACCAATGGATGTCTGGACTGATGTCCAAAGAAGTTCGGCCCACTATATCTAACCTTGTAAATGGGCTCAAACAATGAACATTTCTCAGTCACAGGATGGAAGGAGGAAGTTGTTGCTAATCGATCATTCCCAATTCCTAACCAATCATATTTGTATTCCTTGCCTCAGCTCTATAACCAATTATATTGATTTTTGCCATCATGATATTAAGCTCTTGTAACCGATAATATGTTCCCCACCTATGAAGTCCTGTTCTTTGTTCTGTACTCCCCGCAAATTATAAAAGAGTTGTCCCCCTCGTTCAGGGTCTTACCTTTGCTGAGGAGGCTGAGATCTCATGTATTGATAAATTCGTGCTTGAATTTGAAATTGATCATCATATCGATCGTGTTCAGAACTCTGTGCCTCAGTTTACCTTATTTCAATTATTACAGCTTGGTAACCATGAAGGGATTGGTAGAGGAAAATGATCAGATAGCCTCTTGGGGCTTCTTTAAGAGCACTTCTTTAAATTCTTTAAGAGCACTCAGGTGAAATTTTCTAATGAAGGGACTTTCTCTGCTGAGAGCTTCACTGGGATTGGATTGCCCCACCCCCAATCCCAACCATTTAAACTAAGGTAAGCCCCCACACTGTGGGGGAAGCTGCAGCTGTATTTGTTTGTCTTCCTATCTACGCTTAAGTGTGACTGATTGGCAGTAAGTGGTGAGAGAAAACCCAGGGAGTCTGCCTAAGAGCTCAATGCCTCTTCCAGCAATGCTGAACCCTTGGAGAGCTTTCCTTCTTCAAGGCGGGGTCCCAGTTTAAGTCAAACTATAAGAGAAGCCATCACCCAAGGATACCCTTACCCTAATTTGTCCATGCTGGGAGGGTTACTGAATCCCTGAAGGTATATTTCCTCCTTCACAAGGGGCTCCTGGTCCATGCCAGGAGGGGAGAAGTCATTTTTAAGAAGTTAGGGAAACTTGTAAACAGGAGATCGTCCCAGTTGTTAACTGGGGAAGACTTAAAGCAAAATTAGACTAATATATATTGTCTTTGTATTTGTTTTATAGTGATAATCTTTCATTCTGTTGAGATTGTTTTTAGAAAATCGTGTACACAGAGCTTAGAAGGAAAAACCTTGCTGGAAAATCTCTCTGTGTGTCTTGTGAACTAACTTTTTTGAGTTCTCAAGTCTTAAGAAAGATTCTCTCTTGGGAATACAAAGGGAAAGGCAGATAAAAATAAAAAGACTCTTTTTCCTCAGACCACAAAATTTTATGACATTGGAAACTAATTAGGAACTGAATTTGTGACTAAAATCTAAGTTCTCTACTGTGAATCTCCAAATTATGGCTTGAATGGTTTTATAAATGCTGAAATATTCCAATGAATTTTGGGTTAACATTCTTTGGAATTTGTTTTAAGGAAATTAAGAACATAGTTGCAAATGTTACAGATGGATTTATTGTTTTACAGCTAAGAAAGAAGGGTAATTTTACTGTTAGAAGAAGCTGGTTTCTAAGCGGTATCAGTAAAATTTCAAAGTGAAAATAAAAAGAGAATTAAGTGTTATATCTATGTTTTCTTCCCTAAGTGACATGAGAAAGGTACAGACAAATTTAGAAGCATCACTAGAGATGTATATGAGAGAATAGAGTAAAGGAAGGGAAGATCTGAACCAACATCTGAGCCATCAGTTATACCCCTGAAAGCTATTCAACATCACATAACTTCATGTTAAAGAAGGGGAAGTCAGTTTGGGATAAATTTCAAAGCAAGTTTACAATTTGAATTTTTAAGAACTGTCTTTCTTCTTACCCACAAAAAGACAAGTTTAAGGGAACGACTTGACTGAAAGTGATATTTAATTTGGAAAAATGATTTGTATTACTTCTGTGAATAATATAAAAGAACTTAATTGTTTGGATCAATTAGAAATAAGTCACCAAAAGGTATTTGATAAAAAGGATATGACAATACAAGAGTGCCACTTTACATCTTTGTAGACTACCTGCACATAGCATACCCTATAATGTGAAGTACTGGGAGTATGTGGCCCTGGGGAAATTTGAGATTTTGATTTTGTGATTGCAAATCCAGATTTTATATGGTAAAGGTTTGTCATGAAATGAAACCATAATGCAAATTGATACTAAGGCAAAATGCTGGATGGTTATGGCTTTGAAACATAATGAATTAAAAATCTGGTCTCAGGAAATCTGTTAGCTGTGTAATCTTAAAACAAGTTGCTTTACCTCAGTTTCCTGATTTTTAAAAAGAAAATTAATAACACTACTTACCTCCCAGGATTTTTATGAGGTTCAAAATTGATATAATAATTTTAAATTGCTTAACATAAGATCTGGCATGTGGGGAGTACTATATCCTTGTTATTATTGTTATTTCTTTGATTGAATGCAATTATTCCATATTAGATAGCTCTACATTGGGTCTTAAAGGCTATTGGTACAAAATGCTAAACATGATAAAATGAGTAATTTTCTAATTTGGAAACACATTTGACTGATTTGATACCATCTGACTAGTTATAAGTTTTGTTTCATGTTTTAAATTCCAGATACAGTGAAGGTTATTATTATGTTTCTAATGGGAAATCATTATGTAAGAAATGCTGTTGAGAGAGTGATAAAGATTGTTTCTTTGGAGATTTAACTCCTTTTGATTTCGATATTGTGAAATTATTAATTATTAGAGGATATTGTCATGATGTCAAAACCCATCATGTATTTAATTGAATATATTTTGAAAGAGAAGAATAATAATTGCTTACTTTATGGAAAAGAAAAAGAGAAATAGAGAAAAATCTTTTCAATAAGGGACCACAGAAACACAGATTAAAAACTAATTGGAGACCAAATAAGCTAATCTTAAAGAATGAGTGAGTTAAAGAATAAATCATAGAAACAATCAATAATTTCATTAAAGAGAATGACAATAACAAGACAACATATCAAGACCTATGAGATTCAGCAAAAGCACTAATTAGAGGAAAATTTATATCTCTAAATGCTTATATCAATAAAACAGAGAAAGAAAAGACCAATGGATTGGGTATCCAATTAAAAAAGAACAGAAAACCCATAAATATAAAATGCCCAATTAAACACCAAATTGGAAATCTTAAAAATTAAAGGTGAGATTAATGAAATTGAATGTAAAAAAACCATTACATTAATAAATAAAACTAGGGGTTGGTTTTATTTTTTAAAAAACCAATAAAATAGATAAACCATTCATTAATATATTTTTTTTAAAAGAGAGAAGAAAACAAAATCACTAGTATTAAAAATAAAAAAGGGTAAATATACCACTAATGAAGATGAAATCAAAGCAATTATAAGGAGTTATTTTACTATATTATAGGCCAATAAATTTGGCAACTTAAGTGAAATAGAAGAATATTTACAAAAATATAAACTGCCTAGATTAACAGAAGAGGAAATGGAATATCTAAATAAACCTATTTTAGAAAAAGAAATTGAACAGGCAATAAATGAGTATCCAAGAAAAAAGCATCAAGATCAGATGGATTTACAAGTGAATTCTATGAAACATTTAAAGATCAACCAAACTCCTTTTATGAAATAAGGTACTAAATAAGGTATCTAAATCTATCAAATATCTATCAAATAAGGTATCTAAACCAAGGAGAGCAAGAACAGAGAGAGAAAATTACAGATCAATTTCATTAACTAATATGGATGCAAAAATCCTAAATAAAATACTAGCTAGGAGACCACAAGAATATATCACAAAGATTCTGCATTGTGACCAAGTGGGATTTATACCGGGAATGTAGGAATGGTTTAACCTTAACATTAACACTAACAAAAACAACAAAAAATCATATGATTATATTAATAGATGAATAAAAGGCTTTTGATAAAATACAATAGTGGATGATACCATCCCCTGGGGGGCACCAGAACAATCCAGGGGGGCAGTAGTAGCCTCACATACAATTGGGAACCTTGAATAAAAATGAGGGGGCTCTAGAAGCATAAGGAAAGAAGAAAAGAGAATTTTGAAAAACCTTTCATACACATTTCATCTGCTGTGTAACAGAGTTAAAGTTGTAATGAGTACATTATTTTCCAAATAAACATACAAAATGTAAGGTATAACCAATCAGTGGTCAAGTCCACCGACAGGTTTTGACCCTTGTGTTGGCAGGAGAGTGGAAGTCCAGCAGGCACTGGCAAGAATATGTGCAAGTAATGACTTGTTTACAATACAATGCTATATGGTTACATGATACAATGTTGCATCATCAAAATTTCAATGCAGGAAAAACCCCACAAATTTACAATAACTTATTAAATTTAAGATGTGTCATTAAAAATTATATTATTTTGAAATGACACAAATTTCCAAAAAAAAATTGTTAAAGATTTCCAAGGGAGCTGAATAATCTTTTTTTAAAAGGGGGTGGTGGACCAAATAAGTTTGGGAACCTCTGATTCTACCTAAAACTATCAGCAAGTATTATTTGTAATGGGGATAAGCTAGAAGAAGCCTTCCCAATAAGATCAGGAGTAAAACAAAGATGCCCATTGTCATCAATATTATTCAATATCATTATTAGAAATGCTAGCAATAGTAATAAGAGAAGAAAAAGAAATGGAAAGAATCAGAATGGGCAATGAGGTAATAAAATTATCTCTTTTGTAGATGATACGACTCAGAAAATCCTAAAGATTCAACCAGAAAGTTAGTGGAAACGATAATGCCACTATTTGGTCTTCCCAAGGTGTTTAGGGAAAAAAGGAAAAGAAATGATATGTTCTAAAATATTTATAGCAGCTTTCTTTGTGATGGCAAAGACCTGGAAATTGAGGGGATGCCTATTAATTGGGCAATGGCTAAACAAATAGTGATATATAATTGTGACAGAATACTAGTGTGCTGTAAGAGACGATGAGCAGATTGAGTTTAGAAAAAAAAACATGAAAGACTTAAAGCAATGACAGAGAAGTCAAATGAGCAGAACCAAGAGAACACTGTACACAGTAACAACAATATTGTTCTAAGAACATCTTTGAATGACTTAGTTGTTTTGAGTAGTATAAATACTCATCAACTACAAAGGACCTATGAAGAAATACTCTATCCACGTCCAGAGAAGGAACTGATAAATAGAAGTATGTATGGTATGGTTTTACACACACACACACACACACACATTTGTGTCTCATGGTACTTTCTCTAAAGAAGGTAAGGTAGGAGGGGGGAAAAGTGCACAGCACACAACAAAAGAAAACTTAGAAGGAAGCACAGAAAAGCAGGGTAACTTTGAAAATGATGTCTGGTATTTATCATGCAGTTTTTCAGAAAAAGTAAACCATGTGAAACAGAAACTCATGATTTTATATTGAATCCGTTGTGATGTGTACATGGAAATTTAAATTTTGGAGGCCTTTTTGTATTTAAGTTCAAAATGAATAATTTAAAAAACCCTTGTAAATTCTTCTTACTGTTAAATTTGCCTTGCAAGTTTCTGGGGACTATCTGCTTGAGCAAGGTTGTAAGATCTTATCAGCCCTGTGTAAGAAACTTGCTGAATCTTGTGAAGTTCTTAGACAATGAACTGGCTCATTGAGAATAAAGGGATCCCCTCCTCCATTACAAGTGCTCTTTGACAAAGGTCGGGGGTGAGGAGGATTTAAAAGTCTCTTTATAGTATAGAAGTGATTTATGTGATGATTTGTGGTTATGAAAATTATGCATTTATATCTGGAATAGTATATTTTGAAGTTACATTTTGAACAGTCTTAAAGATTAAGGATTATATACAATACCTTATGAGATAGATATCTGTTGGTCTGGAGATTTGCAGCAATTGGCCAGTGTTTTTTCTGGGTTTTTGAGTAAACGATTGTATAACCATTATCTAGGTAGAATTCCAGAATATAATTATTTTCTGGATTTCTAATAGTTGATTTTATGTCAGGATGAGATTAAACTGGAGAAGTAGAATGGGCAGAAGAAAAAGAAGTTGATTGATTTTTGGAAGGCCTGGTAAGTTTTTATGACTAATTAATTGCAACAATTGAAGAGCGATAACTATTGTGTCCAGCCATAAGCTGTGATTAGTGAGAATTTGCTGTTTAAGGTAAAACCTTTTGGGCCTGTGAATTTTATTTTTGAGCTTTCCTTTCAGGTTTGTCATGTTGTAAAGCCAATATTTCACTGCTCCAAGAATGACTAGCTCAATGGAAGTAGCATCTGTGAACTGTTACCAGTTAACATTTCTCCCTAGGAAATAGTTAGGTTGAGGTTGACTTTGGAGAGACTAAGGTAGTAACCTCGTGACTCAGTTTCCCATACAAGACATCTTCCTACCTGGTTATTTCTGAGGCATGCAATTAGCTGCCTATATGACTCTTTCCTGAAATCAAAGAGAACTAAGGATGCTTTATCCTATTATACCTGTGTTAAATCGTTCTGTTTCCTTAGACTTGGGCCTGGAGGACCGCTATTGTTGCTTCTTCCTTTCATACCTAATCTCTCTAACCATAGCAAGTAGAACCTCAGTTGTTTAATGTAATAAATTTTATTGTTGCAATACATTAGCACCTCTGCACTGCTATAGGATGCAAATATGTAAGAGCTTGTGTTTGGAGTCTGAAAGAATTGTCAATTCAATATCCTAAACAACTAAATGGATGAATACTTGGGCTCGTCATCTGCCTGTTAATGGTGATATATTTGTGTACACAGTAAGGTCCTTGAAATATCTCAGAGTTACATGGGGATAATTAGACAATGATGAAGAAGTTTGTGGGACCAAGATATAAACCTAAGGTTAAAAACAGAAACATTTTCTGGTTTAAGGTAAAGAATTTCAGTATAATCAGTTTTCTTAGAGGAGAATAACTTACAGACTATCTTGTCTTCCCTTGAAGGGAAACCCAGTTTTATTTAGGTTTATTATTTGGTTTGGGATTAATTTCTCGTGTATAGAGCGAGTCTTGGAGTATATGCCATTTACATACATACTGCTTGCTTGAGATATACAGTATTCTATGTGTACAAATTGGAATTACTTTGTATATTTACACATCCCAACCCTGGACTTTTGGTACAATTGAAATGAAATCAGCAACTTTGGAGTAAATTCATTTTTGTAATGGAGGTCATCTACTTACAGTGAGTGTTGCTACCTATGTTTTTGTGTAATGAGTAGATCCTTAAAGTCTCTACTTCTCCTAAGAGAGGGAAATGGAATTAATTGGAGTCCTACATAATTTGGGAATTAATTACAGTAGAAAATTAATTGGAATGACAATTTTGAGAAAACAACAAGAGCAGATGAATATATAAATATATATTATCTATCTATCTATCTATCTATCTATATCAACTGAAAATGATTCTAATGGGATATATAGGCCTTTAACATGTTCAAGTAACAAGTTCTAAAAATTGGGTTCAGGATTTTATAGATAAACTTATGTTGTTCACTATCTGCAAAGGCAGGTATTTTCTGGTTTCTTTTAACATTTAATTTAAGGTTTTAAAATACTTCGTCTTTGATTTCTCAGTTGTTATTTGAATTTAAATATATCCAGATAACAATTTATTAAATTACATCACAGGAAATTAAAATATAATGGAACCAATGCCAATTTAGGAAAATGCTCTTAACCTTTGGCTTACATATCTACTCCAATAAATATTAAATCTTTAGTCAGAAGTGGTGACAGAGGAGTTTGCGTAACACTTGTGATCCATAAACGATAGTCTGTTTCTACTCCACTGCTCCTCTTTCTCTTGCCCTGACCTGATACATTTTGAATTACAAATTTTCTCCCCATTTCTACCCTTCCCCCCAACTCCAAGATGGCGTATATTCTGGTTGTCCTGTTCCCCAGTCAGCCCTCCCTTCTGTCACCCCACTTCCCTCCCATCCCCTTTTCCCTTTCTTTCTTGTAGGGCAAGATAAATTTCTATGCCCCATTGCCTGTGTAGCTTATTTTCTAGTTGCATGCAAAAACTTTTTTGTTTTTGTTTTTGAACATCTATTTTTT
>JAQQSZ010015820.1:0-11178 GCA_028646595.1 Phalanger gymnotis | reverse complement strand
TAACCTTCTCTGTTGTCTTTGCCATTTGTGGGTTGAGAGGTCTGCTAAATGCCACAGCTCACTAATTCAGGGCGCTAGGGCACGCTCCGCCCGGCTCCTGGTCTGGTTGCTCCCCACTGCCCACGCTGGGCTCTGCTCTGCTCAGCTCCGCTCCCCTCAGGTCCCAGCTCCGTGCGGGATAGACCTTACCCAGAGACCATCCAGGCTGTCCTGGGCTGGAGCCTTGCTTCCCTCCGCCACTTTGTGGGTTCTGCAGTTCTAGAATTGGTTCAGAGACATTTTTTATAGGTTTTTGGAGGGAGTTGGTAGGGAGCTCATGCTAGTCCCTGCTTTCCAGTCACCATCTTGGCTCTGCCCCCCTCTCTCATACAGTCTTTAAGTGAATACCAGGGCCTATCTGCACTGGGCCACATAGAGTCAGTGGGATACTTCCTGTTGCATCCTTTTGCTGCTAAAGCTAACACATTAATCATTCTGTTACCTCCTTGCTGGTGGTAATCCCTAAAAGCTTGCTGTACAAAAGGATTCTGATTAATATGTATGCATTTCAAGCAATTCACATACTCCTCCAGCCCCTTCAACACTGATTTTCACCATTCAAGATATCAATGATTCCCTCATTCTCTGAGTGAACTGACTCAAGATATCTGTGAACTCCTGCTGTGTAAAATCTTCAAGTACCTCTGTAGATGCTGTATTGTCTCCCTGAGTCTCTTGTTTCCTTGGTAGTACTGGGCGTGTGTCTGCCTGAGGAGCCTCATCTGTTTTCTGCTCCCACACGCTCTCCTTGCAGCCTGTGCCAGGGCAACTAGGGTCACTCTGTGCTAAACTTGTATGCACTTTCAACCTTTTTGCTCTTTGTTTTTTTCTTAACTAAATTAATAGCAAAATCATTATTCAAACCAGCAGACCCCTGAACAGTAACCTGTTCCTTTGCCACCTATCTTGCTGTGGCACAGAAAGATTTTCCTTCAGGCTAGCCAATTTTCTTTCCATCTGAGTTGTCTCTTATAACAGTTTGTCTCTGCTTTATATAATAAGGTAACCTGTTAGTAAAATCCAGCTTCTTCTGGACACTCCTTGCAGTTCTTCCCACGGTTTAATCTGAATTCCTTGCAAACATCTTTCCAAATCTCTAGGTTCTCCTTTCTGTTGCCTCTGTTCCCAGGTTTCACAAGGTCTGGTGCCTTTAGCCCTTTCCCTTGCTAGGGAGGAATAAGGTAAATCCTACCATTCTAGGATATCTATTTCTTCCTCTAATGCCTTTCTGCCTCCGAATGGAGATTTTATATTTTGCGATCCTGTTCATGAGCCAAATGTATTGCCAAGGCAATATTCACAACGGTTGCTGTTGTTATGAGTATGCCAGCATGTCTCTGAATCACAAATTATAACAGACTCTCCATTTAGAAGATAGAAGCAAAACATTTATTCAGACACCAGAAAGCCCAATCCCCAAACCAGTCCAATCCATCAAGCGGCAAAGATGTTAATATACATTATCAGGGTAGGAAGCCACTCCATCTCAAAGCCATTCTCTTCCCCACCTCTTTCCCCCCCCCCAACCCTCCCCCACCGGGGCCTTCCCACAAACACACTCACAAATCCTAGTTGACTCCTTGCCTGCATCTGCTCTCTACCTCAGCTCTAACTGCTCTGAGCATTTCCTGCTCCACCCTTCCTGTTCCACTCATTCAGTAAGCTCCTCCTACCACATGTGACTTAGGCTTCCTGTGATGTAAGTAGGTCACATGGGCCTATTAATGAATGGGGAAGATCTTCAAATTTACATTACCTGTACACTTCTCCAGCTCATTTTACAGATGAGGAAACTGAGGCAAACAGGGTTAAGTAACACAGCTAGTAAGTGTTTGAGGCCAGATTTGAACTTAGGAAGATGAGTCTTCCTGACACCAGGCTTGGCACACTATCCACTGTTCCACCTAGCTGCAGACTCTAGTCTTAGGTAAGATAAATTCTGCCTCTATTGAGTAATTTTTTTTAAACTGGCCTCCCTGAAGGTCCATTGGAAGGTTCATTGGATCTTCCTGTTTCCTTGACCAGGAAACAGCTAAAGATACATCATCATCATCATGGATATACAAAAGGAGGTGAAAACCTCAGATCATTTAACATTACCAGTAGGGTAACAATGATGGAAAGAGGAGATATATTTTTATTTCTTTCCTCAACAACAATTGTTCATTGAACATCTATTCCACTGTATCACATTGAATGGAGGGGATCTTGTCTTGGCATTACTTTTGCAGACTGGATGAAATTAAGGCAAGGACCAGTCTTCCCCTCCTATCCCTGCCTTGCTTCCCCTGCTACAGATAGTATAGTAAGATAAAGCAGAGGTAGAATACAATTCAAGACTCATTTTTCTGCCTTCCTGAACATGGTAGAGGGAAGTCCTACTTAGACAATAGAGTCTTGTAGCTCTTCCCTGTTACAAGAGGAAGAAAGCCAAGTCTATTCAGCCTTTTCTCAATTACCTTCTTACTAATTATTTTCATTAAGGCTTTGTTCTATCAACAAAGCTTAAAAGCCTTTGTTATTTTTATTGATATATCATTTGACACAACAGATGCTTCCCAACAAATACTCATACTCCCTGACAAAAGACATTCCCTCAAAAGAATTGTCAGATTTCTTCACTTAGAGATTACAAGTGACAGTAGATATCATTATCCACTGTTGACTCCAAACTCACACAAGGCAAGCACATGGTGACATAGTGGTCAGAAGAAGTGATAGAAAGACACTCTCAAGATCTCTCTTAAGAACTTTGGAATTGATTGCTTGACATGGGAGACACTGGCATAGGACTGCCCAGCATGGCATCTCATCAAAGAAGGCACTGTGTTCTATGAGCAAAGCTGAATTGAGATAGCTCAAAAGAAATGTGAAAGTGTAAATTTAGAGAACCCGCCCCAACTGTTCACATGAACTACTTGTGCCCAACCTTGTGGTAGAGCATTCTGAGCTTAAATTGGTTTGATCAGCCACAGTTAGACTGTATACACTGTAACTTGACTCTAACATAGCGATGTCATTTTTGTCCTCTTCCAGAACACAGGACGATAACCAACCAATCCTAAGGAATAGAAGGGCAGCTGGGTGGTCCAGTGGATAAAGTACAGACATAACTGAAGAATAACTGAACAACAACAAACAAAAGTCTCCGCCTGACTGGTATAATCTTTAAGAATTCAGTCACCTCTACTCCAGGGAGAACTTCAGTGAAACAAATCTAGGCATCAGTGCCTTTGCAGGCTGGTTTGAATTAAATTAAGGGGAACTCTAATTAACCCAATGACCAACCATGATTGTAGAATGCTGCCCATCTACTGATAAAGGTGATGAACCAATATGTAGAAAGAGGCACACATGTTTGGACAGGACTAATACAGAATTTTTTTTTGACTTGGTTTGGCTACGATAATTGTTATAAGGGTTTTAATTTTTTTTTTTTTTAGAGTCGGGAGGAATAACATAATACATGCTTAACAATTTGAAAAATAAGTTTAAAACTTTTTTTTTTTTAAAAAAGGAATTAAATTAAGGGCCAGAAGTTTTGAGTCTTGAAGAGCTGGGTTCAATACTGACTTTGATGCATATGGGCACTGTGACCCTGGGCGAGTTACTGCCTCTCAGCATCACAGGCAATTCTCTAAGTTGTGGAATAGCTGCTGACCTGTATGAGTAGAGGGAGTTTCCATATATCAGTGAAATCACACACAAATGAAAGACAAACAAAAAAGTTTAGTTTTAGGTTTTCACATATGTTTGCTAAAATTAGTAAAGAATACCAGATTTATAACTGACCAAAAGAAATGTTCGGTAAGAACACTATACCTTCGGTTTATTTTTATTTATTGCTATATTAAGTTTAAAATATACCACTTACCTTTAAATATTATTGTATTTGTCTATAAATCTAGTTATGAAAGGTATTTAACATTTCTAAAACTTCATATTGGAGTGTCCCAATAGTATTGTAACCACAGTTGATGAAATCAAGATAGATGACTTTAAGAATTGTGAAAAGGCATTAAGCATATACCCATACAGTACCTATATCTGACAACTAATGTAGCCAGCATTTGACCTGATATGGGAGACTGCCTGGGCAACATGGTGGCTACGTTGGCGGATAGGACATTGTAGTGAGTGTTTTTGTTTAATGGTTATTCCTTGTTACAAGGGAGGAGTATATTGGTGGGAGATTTAAAAAAAAAATTGTTTCTGTTTTCCTTGGAAGAAATGACTCAGATGTTATGATAGGAATCAAAATATCAAAAGGCAATAAAATGCATTTTTATAAAGATATTCTCAAATGCATAACATGGATTTTAAATAGCCCCAATCTTTTCTGCTAATGCAACTCATGGCGGGGGGAGGGGATGAAAAATGCCTGTTTCTAAGTTTGGAATAATAATAGGGAAAGAAAACAATAAGTTTTGGGTTGTACACTGTTTTACTTTAGAGTATCAGAAGTGCCAGTAAGATGTGAATTATTGAGAAATTGTCACAATATTCTGCCAAAAATGCTTGATTTGTACCAATCCACTCTGAATACGGTTTCATTTTCTTTTATTTTTTGATCTTAGAGAAGGCAGTCAGTTTGAGTACCTGTTTCATCTGTAAAATTGGAGAAAATAACACATGGAATGGCTATGTAACAGAGCTGTTGTAAAGACAGAATGAGATGTGTTTGCTTTGCATACTTTAAAGTTCTACATAAATATCAAGGATTACCCTTATTATTTGCCTTTACCTTTATGTATTACCTTCCCCCATTAGAATGTAAGCTCCTTGAGGTCAGGGAGTTTTTGCTTCTGCTTGTTGACTTGACCCTTATATCAATAAGGCAATAATAACAATGTAGATGATAATTGTCAAAATGCCTATGTAGTTCCGTATTGCAAAGTATACGAGACTCTCCACACAGAAGGTAGAAGGAGTAATCCATTTATTCAGACACCACAGAACCATGTCCCACAAGCTATTTATCCAATCTATCACAGCAGTAAAACATTCAATACACAATGTCACAACATGGAGGCTCTCCTTCCCAAAACCTCTCCAACCCTGTGCTGGTGTCTTCAGAAAAACAAACTCACGGTACAGCTAAGTCAGCCTGTTCAGTTCTAACTACCACAGCCATTAACAGCCGTCAGGAAGCTCCTCCTGTGTTGACTTAAGCTTCCTGTGACATGAGCAGGTCACGTGGCCTGTTAATGGGTGAGAAAGATCTTCAAATCTAAATTGCTACTACAACCCTACAACCCTACTTTATCTTAGTGTTTCTCCCTTGCTTCAATGAAAACCATTTCTTAAAGATGTCAGAATAAAAACAAACTTTAAGTAGTGAATTATTATGGAATCCTGCATGGTATGTACTGTCACTTACTAGCTACATGACCCTGGACAAGTCACTTAGCCTCTCTTCCTGGGCTCCAGTGTCCTCATCTGTAAAATGAAAGTATTGGATTAGATGACTCACAGGGTCCTTTCCATCTCTAGATTGTGCTTCTATCGATTTTTTTAAGTGGCAGTACAACTCTAACCCTATGTGCCTCCTGGTGCATCTCTCTCTGTTTCTACATATATACACACGTTTATGTGTGTATTTACTTTATCTATCTTATCTATCTAGTCTTCATATACAGCATGTGACAGAGCTGGCATTCAAACTCAGGTCGTCTCACTCAAGTTCAGCTCTTTTTACTGCATGCTATACTAACTAGGCGTTTAAGTTATGCAGTGGATATGTTTCATTAGATTCATATATAATTTGCTTAGTGGCCTTTCCTGAAATATTGGGCATTCTCTTTGTTTTTAGTTCTTTCCTACAACAAAAATTGCTACTATAGATATTTTTTTTACCATATAGGTCTATTCCTCAGGAAGACCTGGGTTTAAATCCAGACTCAGACAATTACTAGTGGTGTGACTAGTTGTGTAGCAAAGTTACTTAACCACTCAACTCCAGTTTCTTCATCTGTAAGATGAGAATAATGATAGATCCTGTTTCTCAGGATTGATGTGCAGATTAAATGAGATAATACATGCAAAACAATCTGTAAACCTTAAAACACTACATAAATATTACGGTGGTTGTTCTTTCTCCAAATTCAAACAACTGCCCAAAGTGTTACTGTTCGAGTCGCCTCATGGTTATGCAGTTAGGTGTGTAGTTGTTGGGATTGTTCACTTTGCTATTTTACTTAGTCTGGTAATCCTGTGACCCTAGTCCTTTGGAAGTTGGAGAAAACCTTAAAAACCAAGAGATAAAATGAGGCTGCTTGGTGGCAGTTAAGGATTCCCAGTTGCCTTGCGTTTTCCTTCCCATCTCTGAGCCAAGAAAGCAGTATGCTTGACTGTATGCTTGTCGACTAAGAAGTTAATTCCCTTTAGGAAAGTCTTTGAAAGACACAAAATTATTTCATGGGTGTGGGATGAGGGTTGAGGGGAAACCCTTAGTATTGATTTAAAAAAAAAAAGCATTTTTCTTGAGTTTCTTCTTTAAATTTGTGTCAGGAGTGGTGTGGTAGGAGGGAAGTACTTAATGGGGGAAAATTGCTTAAGTAAATACAATACTTTCACACCTGCAATTTGTTTTTTCCCCAATCTAACTTTTCTTACCCATTTCTTCTCTCTAGAGCAGGGATTCTTAACTTTGTGTGTATGTCATGAACCCCTTTTGTAGCCTGGTAAAGCCTATGGACCCCTTCTCAGAATAATGTTTTTGAGTGCATACAATAAATACTTAGGATTACAAAGGAAACCAACCATAGAGCATTACAATTGTCAAGATGTCAAAGAAAAAGGTGTATAAACTTTAGGTTAAGAACCCCTGTTTTAGAGGGTCCCCATATGGTTTGCATCTATCCTGTATAGATTATGGCTCCATGTAAAAATAATCATAGCTTTCACTTATACACAGCTTTTGATCTAGAGCAAAAGAAGTCATTAAAGAAATGGTATGATTAAAAGATGATGGGTTGGCTATATGGCAAGAGAGAGGGGTTACCAGTGGACCTCTCATGTGCTCCCCATATATCTTTGCATTGTTAGAAAAAATAGAAGGTGCCTAGTATGTCAGGTTACTTAGGAGAGGACATGTAAGAGTAGCATAGGATGGGCAGGCATGAATGGGTTAATGATCTATATCACTGGAGGGAATGTCCACACTGACACAACTGTACTTTAAATATAATTCATAAAGCTCTTATTTCGATAGTAAATTCTGTGAGGATTATATGACTAAAAGGGACTTTAGGATGAGACTAGGCTGTCTAGTCTAACCCCCACATTTTACAGATGAGGAAACTGGGCCTTGATTCGTCCAAGGTCCCATAAGTAGTAACAAAGGTTGGATTTATTTTATTTAAAAATTTTTTATTTTATTTTTAATTTATGGAATAAAATAAGCATTTCCATAACAGTATAATTTAAAAAAAATTATTACATGAAACTGTATACCTATTCTGTACAATTTACTTTTCCTTTTAAATATATAATAAAGCTATTATGTAAATTTCTTTTTTTCTCCCCCCGCCCATGGCTACCATTATTCACAAATGTGTATGTTTGTGTGTGTGTATTTATATATATGTATGTATACATATGTATATGTGTGTATGTAAAATTATTCAAATTGGATTTAAATGCAGGTCCTCTGAATCCTAACCCCAAGACTCTTTCCTCTTTACCATGATCCTATCTCCGTATGGTAAACTGAGACAAACTCAAACCTCTCATATTTCAGTTTCCCATTTGCTGCCTAGAACTTGAAACTATATTTCTTAAGTAATAATTATACTTACTAACTAGCATTTACTTTTTGAGTAATGTTGACTCAAAGGTTTTTTCGGAGGAAGAATTGACTAAATTTTGTTAGATAGTATGTTATATTGTTACTAGTTGCACAGAATTTTATTCTTTAAGGTCATATTGTCTTTTTTTTAAATGAGGGTATGAGTGTAATATTATAATATGGTTACATAATGCAAAGATGTGAGAGACAGACTACTCTTGGTTTCTTATAAAGAAGGCTTGGAACAGAAAAGGTGCTATGAAACTGGAGATGGGCAAATGTTCCAATGTTCAGAAAAGGGAACTTGAGTTCAGCAAAATACAGGAGGGCAAGTTCAATTTTGATTCTTGGCAAAATGCTAAAAAGAATTATTAAACAAATGTCTTGTGAGCACTTTGAAAGGGAAATGGTTATTACTAGGAACCAGCATGGATAGCGTCATCATGGTTGTCGTCTGAGGGCCTTCTCATATCTAGGACTGTAAGGAATCTGTGTGGTTATTGTATATCCGTCTAATCTAGTTACAACACAGACTTTGTCACAAAAGACATCTACATTTCTTTTTCATACTAAGATTGTTCTTCACGGAATATAATAATTTGATGCTATTGCAGGGTTTCTCTGAGCTTTCTATTTTAACACTATCCACCCAAGAAATTTAAGAAATAGTTTATTTTTTACCCCAAATTGATCATTACAAGTCAACTGAAAGTATGGTTCATCTGGATTTTTTTCTTTCTTTTGGTTACAAGAATTGTAACTTCAGCACAATTTTGGAAAGAGTCCAGTATGATGCTGTTATATACAAATTGATTGGAATCTATACAGTGTGAAGCATTCCCTTGATGACCTTGATAGGGATGAGCTGGAGAAATCAAATTCTTCACGGAGGCATTCCAACTTTTTGTTTGCATAATAGACTGCTTCCAGTGATGCATGCATTCCCAGCACACAAAACTCTTATTAAAGGGTTGCAGAGGTTCTCCTAGTGTTAAACCAATTGGTTAAGCTTCTGATAAGGGGATGGGTAAATAGATGAACTGCAAAATGTCAAGCTTTTATAGTTCTTTAAAGGTGGGATTAAAGAGTCTAAAGATATCTTGGCTTCATTTTTTTCAGATAATTTATTGCCATATTTTGAATATTAGTATTTTGTGTTTATATTACTAGATCACATTTAATTCCCTGCCCCCCCAACCCCACTGGTTTTCAGAAATTTTCTTCTGCCATTATTATAGTTGACAACTTTCATGTTAAATGAAAATATACCTTCCTTCACTTTGTAATTGTTTGATGGGATTACGGAAAAACACTTGGTTTTCTTCTGTATTAGCAATACCTTTACATTACTAATGCTACTTTGAATACTTTAAAAGCACTTAATAAGACATTAAAAGGTAAAATCATGCTTAACCATGATCAATCAGCATTTATTAAGCACCTATGTGTTAGGCAGTAATGCATATATTCATCAGTGTGAAAATTTTTTGAGCACCTACCATGTAAAACCCATGAATTTGGATAGGGACTGGGTTAATTTTCTCTTTTCAAAACAACATTGTAGAAGCTATGTTTAAAATACATATATCGATTATCTTCAAACAATTTAGAACTGGCCATTTACATTAACTCTTTTTGGGGAATTCTTATGTCATTTTATTTTGTCTACATAGAGAACTACATTTATTTAAGCAGAAGAGCAAAACTTTAAATCTTGGGAGAACAGCCTGGGTTATTGTATCAGAAGCAATACTTTAGGCCAGTTTTTCCTAACTCCAGAATCAGTAAGAAGGCTAAGACAGTCAGATATAGTAAATAAACTATAAATTCAAATTGATGAAATATTATATACTTAAAATCATTCAAATTCAACCTTTCTGAGCCTCAGTTTCCTCATCTGTAAAATGAGATAGTCAGACTTTGATGATTTCTGAGGCCCCTTCCGGTTGTAAGTACATGAATTTATGAACTTGTAATTAAAAAGGGGGGTGGTGGCACACGTTCATTTAGACATCTCACCAATAGAAATCGTTCCTTCCTCCAATTAAATGTTAGTGAGGGTTTTAACTGGCAGCATGGCATAGTTGATAGAATAGGTCTCAAAACTAGGAAGCCCCAGGTTTCAGTCCTGTTTCTGACACATACTTAATTGTATGATGGCATAACCTCTCAGTGATCTTAGGCACTAAGACTCTCAGCTGCAGAGAAGTAATTGGTAATATGAGTTTACTCACCTCAGAGTTCCCTGTATCAAGGAAATCATAAACCCAATTTTTTATCATTACTTTTTGTCAAAGAGGAATTGCTATTATATCCATACTACACCTTTATTCAAAAGGCTAAATTAAAAAAAATCTTTTAACACCAACAACATAATGTGGTTGAAAGAGTACTGGGATAGGACCTTTTTTAATTTTTCATGACCCTGGCTCTATTTCCTTTTCTAGAAAAAGAGGAGTTCCTGATGCTGGGTGAAATGAGCAGAACCAGGAGAACATAGTACACAGTAACAGCCATGTTGTGTGATGACTGACGTTGATAGACTTAGCTCTTCTCAGCAATGCAAGGATCAGAGACAGCTCCAAAAGACTCACATTGGAAAATCCTATCCACATCCAGAGAAAGAACTTTGGAGTCTGAATGCAGATGGAAGCATACTACTATTTGCTCTCTTTTCTTTTTTTTTGTTTCTTCTTTCTCGTGGTTCCTCTCATAAGTTCTAATTCTTCTTTATGTCATGACTAATATGAAATTGTTTAATATGAATGTATAAGTAGATCCTATATCAGATTGCACACCGTCTTGGGGAAGGAGGAGGAGATGGGGGGGCTGAAAATTTAAAATTCAAAATCTTATGGAAATGAATTTTGAAGACTAAAAATAAATTATTAAAAAAGTTCAAACTAAATCATATGTAGCCCTAGTGCTAACATTCTTTTAACAGTTTACTTACCTTTTTTTGGTGTTGCATATATTTCTGTGAAAGGCAAAAAGATATTATTTTGTACTTGAGTTGTAGCCTTACCTGCTTTTATAAACACACACACATATAGTAAACATATATATGTATAATCATCTCAAAATTATGAACTAATTTTATTTTTTGAGACTGGCTCTGCTTATTTGACCAGGCCGAAAGTGCTATGGATATTCATGGGCCCAAACCCCATTGCTCATCAGCCTGGAAGCACTGACCTGCTGTTTCTAACCTGGGGAGTTTTGCCCCTCGTCAGGCAGCCTGGTGGTTCCCAGCTTCAGACTTAGTGTGGACACCCAATTGGCTTTCTCTCTCCTACAGCTCAGAACTCCTCCAAACTCAAGCAATCCACTAGCATCCCTGCTCCTGTAGG
>JAQQSZ010015819.1:0-11178 GCA_028646595.1 Phalanger gymnotis | reverse complement strand
TTTGTGTGTATGTGTACTATGTATGTGTGCATATATACATATGTATATGTACATGTATGTCTGTATATTTACATGTGTATGTATATATGTATCTGCACAAAATTGTACCTTCTTGGGGGAAGAAGGGAAGAATAAGGAAAGAAAGAACTAAGTAAGAAGTGCACAGTAGAGAACAAAAGAAAATGTACGAGGAAGCAAAGAAAAGATGGGTAGCTCTCAACCAAACGTGTAGTGTTTATTATATAGTCTTTCTTGAAATGGAAATTTATCGTTGTGTATTCTGAATCCTCCCTTACATTCTGCTGTGCACATGACAGTGTTTTTTTTTTCCTTTCTTATTTTGTATTTAAGTTTATAAATATTTATTTTACTTTTAGGGTTAGGATTAGGATTAAGGTGAGGGTTAGTTTTTCTATTTAAGCTTAAAATACATTAATTTTAAAAAAGAGGAAAAAAAGAATGTAGATGGGAGATGATGAGACCCTGGCCTCGCGTGTAGCAACAGGAACTAAAGAAGGGGGGTGGGGAATGGATCACTGAATTGATCAACAAGCATTTATTAAGCACTTACTGTGTACCAGGTACTATCTAAGTCACTGGAGATACAAAGATGAAAAAATAAAATAGTTCCTTCCCTCAATGAGCTTATATTCTTTAGGGGGAAACATCATGCGCAAACACCATTATCAGTAGCAGCAGCAGCAGCATGCTATTTATGTTTCCAAAGTATTTTACAAATATTATCTCCTTTGATCCTCATAATGACTTTCAGGAGAGAGGTGCTGTCATCATGCCCATTTTTGTGGATGAGCAAACTGAGACTGAGAGTTTTAGTGATTTGTTTAGGGTTACACAGCTAGCATATGTCTGAGACAGAGTTGGAATTCTGAATTTCTATTTCACTATTCACCAAGCCACCTAGCTGCCTATATGAGTAAAGATAGAGCTTATTCAAATGAAAAGGAATTTCAGGGGAAACGTAACCTTCAGGGGAAGGTGGGTGCTCGCAGCTAGTAGGATCAGGAGGGGTAAGGAGGGAGGGCATTCCAGGGATGGAAGTCAGCCCCTCAGAAAGGCAAGCAGACAAGAGGTGTAATGTTGTGTGTGCAGAAAACCAAGTAAGCCAGTGCGTCTGGGAGGCAGGTTTGTGAAGAAGAATTAGAAGGGCAGGTTGGAACAGACCATGAAGGGCTTAGGATGCAAAAAGGAGAGTTTGTATTCGAGGCTAGAGGCAGGAGGGAGCAGACACCAAATTGTGAGAGAAGGTTCGAAGGCAGACTCCTTTAAGTCAAGAATCAAAGAAACAGTGTATATAGACCAAGCCATACAGAGAGTTGTCATTTGGGTTGGTGGTAGATGTTCCCACACAGGGAGTTCCCTTGTCAGACAAGATCATAGATGAAGCTTGAGAGATACTTCCTGTGTTCATGTATACCACCCATATTGCCTAGCATACCGAGGTACACATAGTTGGTTCTTAAAACTACTGTTGTTAATTAATGGCATTCTATCCGTTTCTTTAAGTCAGTCAAGCAGCATTTATTAAGCACCTACTATGTGCCAGGCACTGCACTAAGCCCTGAGGATAGAAAGAAAGGCAAAAACATATTTTTTTACAATTATCTTTTTTTCTATTCTACTATGTTATGGAAATGTTTGTTTTATTTCTTAAATTCAGAGTAAAATAAATTAAATTTAAAAATAAAAATAAGAGTAGATGTTATGGAAAAATATCCAGTAGCCCCTCCTCCCGAGAAGCTCACAATCTAATAGGGAAGAGACAACAAGCAGCCAGTTAGGAACAAACAAGATACATCCAGGGTAAACTGCTGATAATTCACACAGGGAAGGCACTCATATTAAGCAGGAGATCAGGAAATGCTTCTTGTAGAAGGTTGGATTTTGGCTGGAACTTGAGGGAAGCCGGGAGAGATAGGAGCTAGAGATGAGGAGGCAGAGCATTCTGGGCATGGGGGACACACAGTTAAAATGTCTGGACTCCAGAGACTGAAGTGTTTTGTTTGAGGAACAACAAAGAGGTCAGTGTCTCTCAATGCATGGAAGGGAGTGTGTCGGTAACTCTCAATCTTGAACAACTGTATTTGGCAGTAAGCACAATTCCATTTGCAAGGTGAGAGGCAGTGTCTCTAGAATGAAAATAACCCCCCATGGAACCCAGTGTGGTGTGATACGGTAGAAAGAGCATTGGTTCTAAAATCAGAGCTCCTGGATTCCAATCCTGCTTCTGATACTTAGCCATGTGACCTTGAGGAAGTCCCTCACCCTTCTTGGGCCTCAATTTCCCTGTTGTAGGAAGAGTTAAACTAGACAATTTCTGAGGTCCCTTCTGGTTCCAGAACTGAGCTTCCAGGACCATTCTCTAATGAGGGGGAGTAAGCCACTGACTTGACTTCTTTTTCTTTTTCTAGGTGGGAAACTGCTGTATGAACAAGTGCCAATGGTGGAAATTGATGGAATGAAGATTGTACAAACCAGAGCCATACTGAGATACATAGCTGCAAAATACAACTTGTATGGGAAGGACCTGAAGGAGCAACTCCTGTACAGTAATCGTTGCCTGTTTATAAGACAACATAGAAGGCGCCCTTCTTTCTTTAGGAAATTTCTACTTAACAATGATTCTGATGAATGATTTGCCCAGGGTCACATCTCCAAGTAGAGGTCAAAGGCAAAACTTGACCATAGGTCTTCCTGACTACAAGGCCAGCCCTTTATAATTTCTCCTGCTTCTCAATGAAATTATGTTAAGAAAGCGTCTCCTTTTACACAATGGACAAAGCCAGAATGTTCTTATCTGCATGTTCTGAAAGTGTAATTTTTAACCCCCTTTCCCAAATGATCTAAGTCTAAGATACGCTGATGTAAATATATCTCTAGTAGATGGTTTTATCAAAGTGTGGGCAGTCAAAGGAGGAAATTAAATCTCTGGCTGCTTAGCAGAGTGTTGCTATAAAGTAATGATCCTGGCCTCCGTAGAATGCTTATCAATTAATCAATATCTATTAAGTGCCTACTATGTGGCAGGCACTGTGCTAATGCTGAACACACAAAAAGAGGCAAAAGACAGTTCCAAGGAGCTTACGATCTAATGGAATTCAGTCTTATGTTTATGGAATTCAGTCTTAACTTAATGGGCATGCTGGGAATACTTTCCCACTAATGTGTTAAGGCTCATATGTAAGACTGGCCCACTCACAAATACATAGATGACTTGTTCAGAAGAGAAGAAATATTGGCTTTGGATCTCAAACTTTAATAACTATAATTTTAAAATCATTTTAATAACATATAGAACGATGAGTTCAAAAATAATACATAAATTCACTATTAACTCAATGAAAGCAAGGATGTTTTAAACATTAGCTTCTGTGTTTATTAACTCACCATGGAGAGGCCATGCAACTCACACTGTATTTATGAAGTGCCTACTATGTGCTGGTGTGGGCAGCTAGGTGGCACAGTGGATAGAATGCTGGGCCTGGGGTCAAGAAGACTCTTCTTCCTGAATTCAAATCCGGCTTCAGAAACTTACTAGCTGTATGACCTTGGACACATCACATAACCCTGTTTGCCTCAGTTTCCTTAAATATAAAACATGCTGAAGAAGGAAATGGCAAACCAGTCCAGTATCTCCGTCAAGAAAACCACAGATGGGGTCATGAAGAGTCAGACACAACTGAAAGAACTGAACAATACAAAATGTGCTGGGCACTGTGCTATCCCTGGTGATACAAATGCAAAGACCAAAACAATATTTTTGACTTAAGAACCCAGATTTAAATCCAGGCTCAGCTGGACACTAGCCGTGTGACCTTAGGAATGTACCCCGTAAAACTATAAGTTAACTATAAGTGAGAGGTGACTTGTTGATCTACAAGGTTGAGAGAATTGCCCATACTGATAAAATGACAGGCCTGGACTAAAAACACAAAACCACAACTCATGGTGAATTCTGCTTGACAGAGGTGGTTTTGTATGTTTGTCTAAACTAAGTGAAAATGTCTTCTAAAATGGGCCTTGCGGTTTTTATAGCCCTGAATCAATTCTATTCTAAGGAAGATACTGCATGCCAATGGGTAGATGGACCATTTTCAGCATCTGGGCCTTAACATATATATGAGTAGACAGAATTCTTACCCTGGGGTCTGTGAATGCATTTAAATATTTTAACAATAACTGTTTTTTGACATAATTGGTTTCCTTTGTAATCCTATGCATTTCATTTATACATTCAAAAACATTAATCTGAGTGTCACATCCATGACACACAAAGATGTTAAAAAGCCTTGCTCTCGATCTGCTACTCCATTTCACTTCAATTCTTATACCATAATGATAAATTAATAGCTTACTTGTGATATCTTTCATTGCTAGGTTGTAAGACCTTACATTTGCATAACACTACCTTATACTTTTGTGATTGGGAGTAGGGCAGGTGGGTGGCACATTGCATAGACGGCTAGGCCTGGAGTCAGGAAGATTCAACTTCCTGAGTTCAAATTGGGCCTCTGGCACTTACTAGCTGTATGACCCTGGGAAAGTCACTTCACCCTGTTTGCCTCAGTTTCCTCAAAGGTAAAATGAGCTGAAGAAGGAAATAGCAAACCACCCCAGTATCTCTGCCAAGAAAAACCCAAATGGGGTCACAAAAAGTTGGACACAACTGAAATAAATGAATAACAACTTTATCCTTTTAAAGTGCATTTTCACATATATGTTATTTGCTCCTGCATTTAATAATGATGATATATGTAAAAAGAGCTTTAACGCTTGCAAAGCATTTTAAATATGTTATTTGCAGTCTCTCAATAATAGAATGAGTTAGTAATCATATTTTTGTTGGCGCCTCTTTCCTTTTCCAGCATTGACATGTATGTGGAAGGAATGAGAGATCTGTATGACATGATCATGTTCCTCCCATTTGCTTTGCCCGAAGAGAGGGAGAAGAATATTATCTTTATCACCGAGAAAGCCACGCAAAAGTTCTTCCCAGTGTATGAGAAGGTATGGAACAACGAGGCAGAGTGTGATCTGCCTGTATAGTCAGTGAAATTACAAGCACATTCTGTACTTCATTCTGAGCAAATACATGACAATGCAGAAACATTGGCAGGCCCATAGTACTGAAGAAAGACCACTAGCTCTGTAGACAGAGGATCTGAGTTCAGATCCTGCCTCTGACACTTACTAATTGTAGAAATGTGGGTATATCCCTCAGTTGCCCTGGACCTCAGTTCCCTAAACTTTACAAAGTAAGGCAGCAACATAGAGTAGATAGAATCCTGGACCTGGAGTCAGGAAGACCTTGGTTCAAATCCTGCCTCAGACACTTACCAGCTGTGTGACCTTGGGCAAGTTCCTCGTCCTATGTGGGCCTCAGTTTCCTCATCTGTAATATAAAGGAGTTGGACTTAATGACTCCTAAGGCCACTTCAGCTCTATAATCTATGATCCTGTGAATTCCTAAAGAGCTGGAGCTAGATAAGATAGGTAGCTGCTTAAAACACAATGTGTAGGATGTTGCAAGAGAGATATTTGTTAATATTCCTTTATTACACTTAAAAATTATATGGCTCATCCTGGTACTGTCCTCCTTAAGTTCTTATGCACCCTTTAGACTGGTCAGTGTGGGGAGGGCTGGTGGCAGTGCTCTGTGAGGATGACAATGGAAGGGTTTGATGACCTTTTTTGCACCTATCTATAAAGTTGGCACATTCCAGCCCTTCTGGGACAGACTTAGCTCTGACTGAATCATTTAACACACACCCATTAAATACATAGGGAGACCAAGAGCCTCAAGCTACCCACAGGCATTTAGCAAAGAACCAACTATATAGGAGAGACATGGTTCAGCACCGAGGGCACAAAGGCAAAAGGAAATAGAGCCTGCCCTCAGGGAGCTTACAGTCTAGAGGGGCTACAACATTTATACCTGAAAGTGTGTGTGTGCACATATGCACATGCACGCGCACGCACACACATACAACACCACACATACAGACAGAGATATCGTTGAGTCATTTCAGTCACGTCCAACCCTTCAGGAACCTATTTTGGGGTTTTCTTGGCAAAGATACTACAGTGGTTTGCTATTTCCTTCTCCAGTTCATTTTGCAGATCAGGAAATTGAGGTAAACAGTTACATGACTTACCCAGGGTTACATGGCTATTAAGCGTCTGAAGCCATATTTGAACTAATGAGGACGAGTCTTCCCGATTCCAATCCAAATGCTCTTATCCACTGTGCTACTTGTCTGCAGATGATCGATAGATACATACATACATACATACGTACATACATACATATGTGTACATATGTGTATATTGGGCAGATACAGCTATATAAATATAGATATACATACACACACACAGAAATGAGTACTAAGGAATTTGGAAATCCCTTTGATCAAAGTTTTGAAAGAAACTAGGGATTGTGTGAAGGTCAAGATAAAGAGGGAGTACATACCAGGCATGGGGGCCAGACTGTGCAAATGTATGGAGTCTGGAAGTAGGATGCCTCATGTGAGAAACAGGAAGAAGGCCAGTTCAGCAGCATGTTAAGCATAATCTACTGATTGCCCTAGCTAGAAAAGACCTTAGCATGTTAGACTGTGTGAATGGGGCAATCTAAAGTTAAGACCGGAAAAGGGCATTCGAGTCAGGCTGTAAAAAGGCTTTAAGTGCTGTAACAATAGCATCTTACATTTATGCAGTGTTTCATGATTATCAAATACCTTACAAGCATTATTTTACTCGATCCTCATAACACCCCCTTAGGTGAACAGCTCAAGTTTCATCCCCATTTTATGGATGAGCCAATGGAGGCTTGGGGAGTGCAGTGACCTGCCCAAAGTCACGCAGTAAGTGGCAGTGCTAGAGGGAGAATCAAAGTCTTTCATATTTCAGGTTGAGAGCTCTTTTCTCTATGCCATTTTCCCCTTCTACATTTCATCCATAATACTTTATTAAATGATTAGATGGTGAGGTTATAGGCCATAGTTTTATTGAATTAGAGGAGGCAAGATGACATAATAAAAAACAGACTACTATTTTCTAGTTGTATGCCTTGGACACCTCACTTGAACCCCAATGGGCCTCCATTTCCTCATTTGTCAAATAAAGGAGTTGAACCAGATGCTCTTCAGATTTCTTCCCCAACTAAATCATATGATCCTGAGTGTCCATGAAATGAACAGATATTCATTTGTGTCTCCATGTGTCACACTTGGCATACAGTACATTTGTCTATATACATTTTAGTGTCCTCCTCCTGCTAGGTCAGTTTCCTGGATGGCAGAGACTAGGTTGGTTTTGGCCATCACCATACACACTGCCTCGCACGGAGGAGACATTTAATAAGTGTTTATTGGTCTGTTAAACAATGGCCAAACAGAACTTTGTTGCGCCACTACCCAAAATGCCTAGGTCTCTGTCACAATGGAAAAGATAGCTATCCAGGGGCCAGGCAGTTTTGATGGATGGTGACAGATAATTCACATAATTCATTGTAGGGGAATATCTTTAGAACTATTTGAGTGTTTAGTGAATGGTTTAAAAAAAAAGGTGTCACATTGACAAAGGACTTTATGAAGAGCATTGTCTGCATAATTGACGGCTCTTGAGGATAGATTGTCAACACAACCTGAATATGTGGTCAACAGATGATCCCATTGGTCTCCTAATAAGGGTAAAGGACAATGGGGAAAAGAAAGGGAATCGGGTTATACTGTAACCTAGGTCTAAGATGTCACATGTTCTACTGATTGCCATAGCTAGAAAAGACCTTAGTTTGTCCTCAAGCTTTGTAAATTTTATTTTTTAAATTTTGTGACTTTCCTTAGGCTTAGAAATGTTTCCTTCTGACTGAAATATCTTTCATTTCATCAAAAAGTAATTCTTTTTCTTTTTTTTAAACTCTATTTCCTTTCTTTTTTCTTCAGTGGAAGTGCTTTTCCCCATTCCAGGGTTTGCTGGGTTTTGCTCTCTTTTGAGATTCATTTTTATGGCCAACCCAGGGATTCCTGTAGGATTCCAAATGTATCATGCAACAGGACTGCCTGTGGGTTATTGCCTACCAGGGTACTTACTGTTGTTAGTAAGTGCTGCTTGGAGTTCTGTGTTATTCATTATATAGTTGTTGAATTGCATGTGGACCTGAATTTATTGCTAATGCCTGTCGTATTGTATGTTATTGCTTTTGTGTGTGTGTGTGCTTTGTAGTTTTCATTGCTACACACTACTATATGTATTTTGTTTGCATTGGCAAGAGTGCTTTGTTGAATACACTTTTAAATAGAATTTGAACAAAATGGAGGTCAGGACTTTAGGCATTTAGTGTGCAGTGACACCAAGAAAAACTCCAAGAAGATTTGTAAATGTAGTAATAGAATTTGACCATAAAAATAAGGCCATTGTAAAAGGATTGAAGAATATTATAAAGGATTTGTGGTAAATATGATGTGATCACTGACAGGTATGAGTAGAGCGATAACACTCTGTTTTCTGTAATTTGTGAGAAATAATTACTCATTCAGTAATTCCTGATATGATCAGAAATTAAGAGATTACTTAGATACCAATTCCTAAGGGTCCCTCTGAAGAAGCAATGAAGGGAGAGAGGGAGGCAGGGAGGAAAGGAGGGAGGGAAGGAACAAAGGAGGGAGGAAAAAATTTTGTTTTTAAAAAATTTTCTTTGGTAACTCAGTATTTCTCTCACAGGGAGTAATGCACAGTGAGGAATAAAGTAATAAAGGAAGGAAATAAGCATTTATTAAGCATCACCTATGTGCCAGGCACTGTGCTAAGTATTTTACAAATATTTTCTCATTTGATACAATAACCTTGAGAGGTAGATACTATTATTATCCCCATTTTTCAGCTGAAGAAACTGAGACAGACAGAGGTGAAGTGACTCGTCCAAGGTCACAACCGTTAGAGTCAGAGACTGAATTTGAACTCCGGTTTTCACTTCAGACCGAATCTTCTATCTGCTTTACCTCCTAGCTGCCTTGGGCAGCTTTGACTTGGTGCTTAGATAGTATGCAACCACAATGGGCAGCGTATTTAGAGTGGATGAACTGAAGTGTCTGATCAAGGTTGAAAAAGATACTGTGCTCAAAGGGGTTAGACCTTTCCCCACAAAAGGGATATCACAGGCCTAAGTTAAGGTCTTCTCAGGAAAGGCTCCAAGGCCCATTGGGGAAGAACCACCTGAAGCATGGATTGGCTGTACATACTAAGCACTACAGTGCTGTGAAACAGCTGATGTAGGAAAAAAGGGGTAGTTCAGCCAACTCCGTTTACAGATGAGGAAACTGAGGCCTTGAGAATTTTTCCAGATCACAGAGCTAGAGCCTAATACAGTTGTTCAGTCTTGTCCCACTTGGGGTTTTCTTGACAAAGATGCTGAAATGGTTTGCCATTTTCTTCTCCAGCTCATTTGGCAGATAAGGAACCTGAGGCAAACAAGGTGAAGTGACTTGCTACTAAGTGTCTGAGATCAGATTTGAACTTAGGTTTTTCCTGGCTCCACTGCTCCACCTAGCTGCCCACAGGATAAATAGGAAATAATTAAAAGAAAAAGCACTGGAATTGAGAGGGGTTGAGAAAGACTTCCTGTAGAAGATGGAATAGTTGGGACTTGAAGGAAGTCAGGGAGGTCAGTTGTCAGAGCAGACAAGGCAGAGTGTTCTAGGTATGGGGGACGACCGGAGAAAATGTCCTGTCTTCAAATAACATACTATTTTCAAATAATATGCCCTAATTCCCTCCCTTCTCTCCTTGTCATTGATTCTATAGGTATTAAAAGATGGGAATAATTACCTTGTTGGCAACCAGCTGAGCTGGGCAGATGTACATCTACTTGAACTCATCTTAATGGCTGAAGAATGCAAGTCTGACATTCTCTTGGCATTCCCTAAACTGCAGGTAATTCCATCAAAAGCTTTCACTATGTATACTGCAAATATCTATTGATGTACATGTCCTCTTCTCCATTAGAATGTAAGCTCCCTTCAGGCAAGGATAGTTTTTGCTTTTTTCTTTGTATCTCCAGAGCTTAGCACAATGATGAGCACATAATCAATACATGCTTCTTTAAAAGATCTGGAATTTCCTCTGTGTAGCCTTCCTCCAAGGACACAAATCCTTAGTCATCATGAGTAACTGTGGCGCAAACCAAAAATGCACCCTTCACATGATGGCGCTCTGATTGTAGCTGGATGTCTTTCAGATGGTAAGCACGAAGACCTTTGGTGAACCCAGAGTTCGAACCTTTCCAGCAATTAAGGAAGTAAACCTTTAAACATTTTGAAAAGAGAAGGTTGTTTGTTTCTTCATATATTTATTATATTTATATTATATCATATTGAAAAGCAGGGGCCCTACACAGTTGCAGAGCAAGGAGTTCTTGAAGACTTTCAAACATCACTGCCCAAAGGCTGAAAATACTTGTCACAGCTTTCCCACACGATGAAATAGCTTCCAAAGCATCTTGGCAAGAGCATCCCTGGGCCCTGCTTCACTGTGCATGTCTAATTGCTTCATTTATGGGTGGTGTCATTTTTTTTCTTTTTAGGAGTTCAAAGCTAGAGTCAGCAAACTCCCCAGGATTCAGAAATTCCTTCAGCCTGGTAGTCCAAGAAGGCCACCAATGGATGACACAGGTCTTAAATCTGCAACGAAGATTTTCAAGCTGGAAAAAGGCATGTTTCTTAAGTACTCAAGTACCATATTAGCTGCATTCTAGTCATGCCCACAAAAACACTAGGATGTGCTCCTGCAGCATTTCTAGTTTCAATAACTAATAAATATGATGCCTCCTTATAGAGTTTGTTATAAATTGGAAAACCTAATCTTTACATTGCTTTTTATAAAACTTCGTTTAATTAAAACTTCATCTTACTCAAGGTCACAGAATCATAGATTTTTTAAAATCACATGTTTAGAGCCAAAAACAACCTTAGAGGACACTGAGTCTATATAGCCTCTTCATTTTACCAGTGTGGAAACTGAGAACAAGAGGTTCAGTGACTTACTGGTCACAAGAGCAAAAGGTGGTAGAATCAGGATTCAAACTCAGGTCTCCTGTTTCCAAATTCAACACTTTTTCAACTCTTCTGCTATCTCCATTTCAATTAATCCAAAGTTTTCTGGAAA
>JAQQSZ010015818.1:0-11178 GCA_028646595.1 Phalanger gymnotis | reverse complement strand
TGTTCCAAGCCTGGGCAGATGTGCTGTTGATCCACAGCAGCACTCCTCCTTGCTCAAGAACCCCCAACCTGGACTGGACTTAGATCTTCAGCAGGCTCTTCACTCCTTCTCTGATCAGCCACTTAATTCCTCCCACCAGGTGGGCCTGGGGCCAGAAGCAACTGCAGGTGTAATTCTGCAGCTGCCCTTCCTCCACTGCCCCACCTCCACTGCCCCTGAGGCTGTGGCCAAACCCTAGATCGCCTTCCACTCTCACAGCTTTTCCCACTAACTTTCTCTGTTGTCTTTGGTGTTTGTAGGTTGAGAAGTCTGGTAACTGCTGCAGCTCACTGATTCAGGGCGCTAGGGCATGCTCCGCCCGTCTCCTGGTCTGGTTGGTCCGCACCGCCCACACTGGCGTCTGCTCTGCTCCCAGCTCTGTGCGGGACAGACTTTACCCAGAGGCCATCCAGGCTGTCCTGGGCTGGAGCCCTGCTTCCCTCTGCTATTTTGTGGGTTCTACAGTTCTAGAATTGGTTCAGAGCCATTTTTTATAGGTTTTTGGAAGGACTTGGCAGGGCGCTCACGCTAGTCCCTGCTTTCCAACCGCCATCTTGGCTCCGTGCCCCCCCCACCCCCCAGCCTGCTTTTGAAGTGATTTTGGCTGGCCGAGATACTTTCCCAAATAGAGGTACTAGAGAGGGGATGATGAAAAAATGATGAAAAAAGAAAGAGGTAAAGTTGGAAGTAAATGGAGGTGAAGGCTTTGAAGGCACTGATAGCATCTGTATGTTGTTATCTTCAAAGAAGCATTTAGAAAACTTTGCTGTGGATAAGGAAGCCTTCTATTTGGATTGTATATAAGAAATTTGGATATTATAATTAATACAAACCATTTGGAGGCAGGGCAGGTAGAGATGGAGAATTAGTCAGTTGGTTGCCCAGTCTGTCAGTCAGTCATGGGGCTGTTTAGAGTTTGAAGTGCTTTTCTTGTTCCCATGTCTTTTTATAGTTCCTCTACATGGATGGACCCAAGAGCCTTCCTCTTAGGTATTTTACCATTTCACAAGTTTCAAAGCAGAATTTAACATTTGTTGTGCCTCATTCTTGCTACATGGCCAGCTAACTTACCTCATTTTCAGTAGGCCAGGTGCTATATTTTATGCTACTACTTTCTTTACACAAGTCATCGTTGGTGGTAGGCTGCAACCTGTTTGTGTCCACCATGTTTCTTCATTCTTTGTGGTTTTGATTCTTTGGAAATCGTGCTGTACCATTATTCATAGCCATACAATATCATTGGGAGACTATTGTGCATAGATGCTTAATACATATTTGTTGAATTTAGTTTAAGCCATGATGAATTGTTAAATGTCATTTGCAGGATTGTAGTTCTAGAGTTGGAAGGGGCTGAGAACCTGTCTAGTTCAAGAAACTGAGACTCAGAAGTTAGGTGACTTGCCCAAGGTCACATAGTATTAGAGGCAGGATTTGAACAAAGGTCTTCACACTGTACAGCCAGTGGTCTTTCTTCATATTTGTCAGCTTTCTATCCACTAAAGGAACTGGAATCATTTAGCCTTGAGAATAGAAGACTTAAGGGAAGACATTATTGCTCAGGGGTGACATGATGACTATTTTCAGGTATGAAGGGTTATTACTTGAAATAAGAGTTACCCTTGTACTGATTGACTCTCCAGGGTATAAATAGAGAAATGGGTGGAAGTTATAAAGAAACGTATTTTGCCTCTTTAGAAGGGAAAAAAGTATCGTAACAGTTATAACTGTCTAGAAATGGAATAGGCTGATTTTAGAAGGCAGTAGATTCTCTTAACTGGAGGTCTTGGACCAGCATTGGTGACTTCTTCTAAGGAATGTTATAGAGGGAATTCAAGTTGGAGTCAGGCTAGATGACCTCTGGTGTTCCTTTCAATTCTAAGATTTTGTTTCATTTTTGGTTTTGTTTGCCAGGTCTTTATGAACTGTTCTCTCTCATTTAAAAGAAAAGCTGTTGAATAATGAGTAGGGTTTTTGTTTTTTACATAACTACTAATAATATTTTTAGGGAGCCCAGATTGTAAGAGCTTTAAAACAGCTCGACTGACATAAATCTGACAGATTAATCCACAGCAATTGCAACTTAATTTCATTTATGTAAAAAATGTTATTAGTGATACCTGTTTTTTTTGTTAACATCATACTAATATTCTCAAGCTTTCTTCTTTTTCCTAGCGATTATGTGACTACGTTTGTGACCTCCTGTTGGAAGAGTCAAATGTTCAGCCAGTATCTACACCAGTCACAGTTTGTGGAGACATACACGGACAGGTAAAAATTCCACGAGCAGATGTTTAGCTTTTGTACTGTCCGTGTGTGTTTCTACTCGTTCTGCAAATTTTGACATGTAGCAGCTTCTGGTTGTCTAGGTTGCCTCAATTGCTGTGATTTCCTGAGTCATTGTTACGGTGAGTAAATGTGTAGTGGGAGGGTCATCCCTTTGGGATGTTGAAGTTTAGAATTGGAAAATGACTAGAAAGAAAAATCTCTCACTGGCCCTGAAGGAGAAATCATAGGATTTAGAGCCGTAATGGAATTTAGGAATTGTCTAGTTTAATCATTTTATTTTGTTTTGAGGAACCAGGTGAATTGATTTATCCAGTGAGTCACAAAGACAGTGTTTATTATTGTAATTCACATTTATATAGTTTGTTAAGGTTCACAAACCTTTTTTTCCTTCATATCAATCCTATGAGATAATACCGTTATTATCATTTTACAGATGAGGCTCAGAACTAGCCAGTCAGAGTCATGGAAATGTGTAGGTCTTCTGAATCCTATTTTAATGTTCTTTCCATTATATCATGTCTTCAAAAGAACTATAATATAAAGTCATCTTAATTGCTTTTTATTAACTTTTCCCTTATTAATTACTGAAACTTTAAAAAATCCTGTAGTTTTGTTAGCAAGAATAAATGTGGAGTAACTGTCCTAAACAAAAGGTTTTAGCTCACAGTGCCTAACCTAGAGGGTCAGGTTTAGAAATCTTCAATCTCCTCATTTATCTGCTGAACTGGAATAATAGAATATTCTAGTTAGAATAGACAGTTGAGATCATCTGTGTAGTATAGAGAGCTCTGGACTGGGATTTAGGAAACTTGTTTTTGAGTTGCCACTTTGTCATTAACTTTTTTTGGGAGTGTGGGTACAAGTGAGTCTCCCTATCTCACTCACACTGGAAGTGTAGCAGCCATTCACAGGCCCAACCCTACTGCCTATTGGCCAAGAAGCCTTGACCTGTTCAATTTGGGGACAGTTCATCCCTCCTTGGACAGGCTGGTGACCTTCTAGCCTCTTTCCAATGGCTCACTATATTAGTGCCAGACTTAGTTGTGTACACCTGATTGACTTTAGCCCAGAACTGAAGGGATCCACCAGCCTCCTTTTCTTCAGTAGCAGGGACTACAGTTGAGTGTCTACTTGGCTGCCATTATCTTATAAAGTGACCTTAGACATATCACTTCTCCTAATTTTCCTCTATTGTCAAATGCATGGATTGATGTAGGTGATCTTGAAGATCTCTTCCAGCCCTAACGGTATATGATTCTGTCATCTAGTCTTACTGCCATTTTTTAGGTGATGACATGGAGACCCATAAAGGTTTAGTGACTTGCCAAAGGTCACAGAATTAGTAAATAAATGGCAGAGTTGAAATTTGACTAATCTGATTTAAGAGTATTTGGGGAAATTAATTGCTGACTTTTAAGCACAACTATTTGGAAATAACATTTTGAGAGACAATTCAAGAGCTTTTTCTGACTTTGGGAAAAACAGAGTTGAAAGTAGACCCACCCATCTGTCTACCAATAGTTGTTTATTGAATAAATGCTATTTGTATGTGTCAGGCTATGTAGGGATACAAAAAAAATACATGACATGTCCTACTTCTTATTTGTATAGGATTTTGGGAGTCAAAGTATTAAGAGTTTGAGCTAAGTTGATAATTGACCTCGTAACATGTTGAAGATGATATTTCTTGAATAAATCCTCGAGATGATTTTGTTTGAGTGGCCTATGTATTAGGTTTTTAATAAATTTTATGAATAAATGAGTTTAACTCTCATAAAAATCTTTAACCTGGGCTCTGGTCCTACATTCTACATTTCCAGCTTCTACATTGCCAGACACATTTTGAATCTTATGTTCCATCAACATCACAGACTCAGCATGTCTAAAATAGGATTCCTCATCTATCCCTCCAAAACCTATTCCACTTAGTAATATCCCTATTTTTATCAGGGGTGTTGCCATGTTTCCCATCACACTAGCTTGTAGTCTTGGAGTCCTCATAGACTCTTCATACTTTTTTCCTTTAAGGTCCAGTCATTTAATCAACCTACCTCTGTTTACATACCTGCCACCCTATTTCAGGACCTCATCAACTTTCTCTGTATTATTGTAGTAGTATCCTCATCACCTTGTATCATATCTTTCCCATTTCAATCCATTCTTCTCTACACAGCTGCCAGAATAATAGTCCTAAAATATCAGTCTCACCATGCCACTGCCTAGCTCAAAAAAATTCAGGGACTCTATTTTGCCTCTGTGTTAAAATATAAACGCCTTTGTTTGACATTTTCAATCCTTCACAGTCTGGCTTTAGCCTACTTTTGTAGGCTCCTCACATATTATTCCCCTCTACACACTCTGTGTTTCAGCCCAGGTGACTTACTTGGTTTTGCTAGTGTGTGATATTTTATCTCCTGTTTCTGTGCCTTTGCACAGGATGCCACCTCATGCATAGGTTGCACTTTTCCATTACCTCCAATTCTTAGCATGCCTTCTCTCCCTTCAAAGCTCAGCTCAAATGCAGCCTTCCTTGATCCTCTAGCAACTAGTGCCCTATTCCCATAACTTTTTTTTAAAACCTCTTTATGTACTTTGCATTTAATTGTGTGTTTTCTTTCACTCATGAAATGTAAACTCCTTGAGGGCAGAGACTGATACGTTTTTGCTTTTGTCTCCCTAGTCCCTATCACAGTGCTACTGTATAGTGGTTACCTGATAAATGCTTGTTGGCTTATTAATTGATACTTGAATTCCATTTGAGGCTTTGAGATTTTCTTAATTGTTAGAAGATAGAAACTTAGATGCTTTAAGGTTCCACCCTGTTACAGATCTAGTAGTAATTGTAATATTGTGTGTTAGTAGTAGTAGTGATCTTTAAGTCATTAGTAGTAATGGTTTATTTGTTTTTTTTGAGTTTAGGTTTTTAGGAGGTCATTGAGGCCATCATTTTCTTGCTACTCCATTTTTAATATTATGTGTGGAAATTCTTAGGCTCTCCTTAGTCAGAAGACCTGTGTACTTTGAATTCCTTATTGCCAGCATGATCCTATGCAATCTGATTCTCTTCTTTGGGCCTCAATTCTTTTGTAAAATGTGGGAATTGGATTGGATATCTCAAAGATTTTTCAATTGTAAATGCCATGAATTGCTTTTGTAATTTATATATTTTAATTACTGCTTTTATAATTTTGCTTGTTAGCAAGAATACATGATAGGGTTATCTTATTTTTCTTTTCTAGTTCTATGACCTTTGTGAACTCTTCAGAACTGGAGGTCAAGTTCCAGATACAAACTACATATTTATGGTATGTAAACACTGGTGATAAGTGGTTAGCTAAATGTAAATGGGAGTATTTTAGTCATTTATATGATTAACTGCCACATGAGAGGTACTTATTCCTAGAGGAATAAACTTGTTCTGTTCCTAGGATCAAAGGGATGATCAGTGGTCAGAAACTATAGGGAAACATATTTTGCTTCCCTGTAAGGAAAAATCTTAAATCAGTTCGAGCTGTCCAAAAGAGGAAACCTGAGAAGTTAGAGAGTTCTCTGTCACTGGAATTCTTCAAGCAAGTGACTGGATGATCACTTGTTGGAAAGGTTGAGCAGAGAATTCCTCCTTTTTCAGCTGGCTTTCGACAAGATTCCCTTTGAGGTGCCTTTGAACTCAAAGATTTTTGAGTTTCCATTTTGATTTTTTAATGGTATAGGTCTACAGAAATATTCTACAGAAAGTATTTTTGTTACAGCATTGTTTCCTTTAAGATGACAATTTGCTTATTTACTCTTTGTGATCCTAAAAATATTTCTGATGCTAAGTTAATAGTAGGATGCATTTATTGTTTTCAGAGACCTAGAATTTTCCATTTAGAAGAGACATTAGAAATCATCTATTTTAGTCTCCTTATATAGATGAGGAACTAAGACTGAGAAGTGAAGTGACTTGTTTAAAGTCACAAAGCCAGTTAGTGTCTTGTGTCCTGTCATTTTTCTTCCTGATTGTCATTTAAAATGAACTTTGACCTTTACAAAATTTTCATATGACAGGCTATTCCAATCTTGCAGACTTTTAGAATACCTCCCTTTTAAAAAGTTGGTATACTACTCATTAATTTAATGTTGGCCTAAGCAAAACTTAAGGGGATTGTTAAATAGGGCAAAAATGCCAAATATATGATGCTTGAAAAGGTATCAGGAGACTGAAAAATCAGATTTTAAATCATTCTAAGTGTATGTATTTGTCTTCCTTCATTTAAAAAATTTTGTCATTCTCTTTTGTTTTTGCATCTTCATTTCTGAATGTATTTTCCCCTTTTCCATCCACTGTACCTCCCTTATAATAAAAAAAGAAAGTAGTTGAACAAAACCAACCAACACATCAGTTGAGTCTGCTGTTATCTGTCAATGCAGTATTCCATGTCTGCATTACCCCACCTCTCCAGTGAAGGGAGGGAAGTGCTTCAAGAGGCCTCAGGGTCATTGTTGTTGACCTTCTCTGTCAAATCGCTTGTGACCCCTCCATGTCGTAAGAGACAGTTTGATGAGTTTCTGTAGGCAAAAATAATGCTTACTTGATAGGTAACTGTATAGTATGAGCTTCTTCCAGTTTAATTATGTTTTCTCTTGATACCTGGAAGACAGACCTGCTGTTTTGTCACCTGGTTCATCTTGGGAGCCTTTCTAGAACATCTGCTTTGCTAACATAGCTTTTAGGAATGTAGGATGACTTGGCATAGTGAAGTCTACTGAAGGAAAACTTTAGTAGGTGATAGGATCATCCTGACTACTATGTTGCTAATACCTGTGTGCTTTTAATTTGCAGGGTGATTTTGTAGACAGAGGTTACTACAGTTTGGAGACCTTCACTTACCTTCTTGCACTAAAGGCTAAATGGCCTGATCGCATTACACTCTTACGAGGAAATCATGAGAGTAGACAGATAACGCAGGTTTATGGATTTTATGGTAAGACTTTTCTCCCATCTCTTTTTGTTTTGTATTTTTCCCTTAAAAGTATATACTTTTCAACTTTCCTTTTCCTCTACATTTAAAAAAAAAAACACTTTCATCAGCTTCAAAATGTCAATGTTGTAATGTTTGTCAATAAATGTTAACTAATGAAATATTCCAGAGTTGGCAGTATTGTTCATTTCAGGTATATAGCTCACTAATTAAAACAGAATTCTGTATCCTTTTCTGAAAGTGAAAGTTTTCTTCATGTTTCTTGAAGAAAAGCTGTCATGCTAATGAGAATCCCAGGAAAATTGTGCTGGAAGCCAGGGTCAGAAAAGTTGGACATAAAAGTCTTGAATACTAAATTTCAGAGGAATTTTGTCTTTCAATGAGTTAGCTCTCTTCTAAGTAAATCATTATGTACTTTAAGCAATAATAGAATCAATTGAACTTAACTTTACAACTAATTTAACTTTGAAAGAAAACCTTTTAATCCGTAAGATAGTATGTCGATGTGCAAACAGTATTGGATTCGGTATCAGAGGACCTGGGTTGGAAACCCAGTTCTGCTATTTAATACTTCTGCTACTTTGGGAAATTCACTTTCTCTCTCTGGGCCTCATTTTCTTCATCTCTAAAATTAAAGAGTGGGGTTGTCCTAGATAACCTTTAAAAGCCCTTTCTAGAACTAATTCCTTTGAGTGCTTCCCTTCTGTGCCTCTTTCCATCTTTATTTTTTGTTCACTTTCCCCAATATTTGTGTGTATATTTTCCATTTATTTAATTCCAGATCATATTTAAGCTCACTGAGCATTATTTCATGTCTTTATTATTTCTTTTTATTTGAGTCAAAGCAACAAGCATTTCATAAGGACTTTTGTGTAGAGATCCTGTGCCTGTCCCCTTGTGGGAAATACAAAGTTTAGATAATACTTAGTCCTTGCCTTCTTAAGGCTTGAAGAAGACTTGACACATATACTGAGAATGATGACACACAATAATATGTAAGAATGCATATCACTTGTAATGCTTTAGAAATATGTATGCACATATGGGGGAGGGGTGCAAAAGGGAGAGGTTCTTTTAAAATATTCCATTATGCTGATTATTCAGCTATTTCTCTATTGTAGAACACTTAAGGAATTTTCAACTTTATTGCAGATTCAAATAATGGTAAAAGAGATCATGAAATCTTATTTGTTGTTGTGCTTTGCATATTTATTTAAGGAGAAGGGTATGAGAGCACAAAATTTATCATCTTGTTAAATGTCCATTCCCCCATCCCCCAGTTCAACAGCCACCAGCCATTGAAGCTATTTTTAAATGCAAATATTCCATCAATTCTTATGTGAAATAGTGAATCTTTTAAAGACCTGATCTTATAACTATGAATATTGCAAGATATCAGTGTGGTTAAGACCTCAGCCCAATATAAAACAATTTTAAAAATTATTTTGTTTAATTTCTAAATAAGTTTTTATTGATGTATCCTGTTTTTTACTTCGTCATAGTTATCCCACATTTCCCTTGCCTTCCCCCTCCCAGATACATCCCATATAACAAATAATGTTCTTTGAAAAGGAAAAAAAAATCACATGTGGAATGTTTAACACACCTTCTACCTCCATGCAAAGGGGTGGGTTAAGGATATCTTTTTATATCTCTTTACTAGAGTTCTACTAGAGCTTTATAATTTTGTTATTCATTTCTGTTTTTTTGATGTGAAGATCTTTCATTTGCATTGTTATAGTCATTGTGTATATCCTTTCTTGGCCTGACTCTGTGTCAGTTCTTGTACATCTTTCCATATTTCTGTATATTCATCACCCATAATTTCTTATAGCACTATATATTATAGCAATATATATTCCGTTACATTCACATACCACAATTTATTTAGCCATTCCCCAATCAATGGACATTTACTCTGTTCCATTTCTTTGCTATCACAAAAAGTGCTGCTGTAAATATTTTGGAATATACATGGATTTTCTTCTTATCATTGGTTTCTTTGGTGTATGAGCCCAGTAATGAAGTCTCTGGGATAAAGGGTATGGGTAGACATTTTAGTTCTTTTATTTGCATGATTCCAAATTGCTTTCCAAAATGGTTGTATCTTTTCACAGTGGCTACGCCCATAATGTATGAGTGTGGCCTCATTCTACAGCTCCTCCAAAATTATGTATTGCTTTTTTTTTTTGTCAATTTTTCAAAGTTTCAGAGTGTGAGGTGAAGCCTCAGAGTTGTTTATGATTTGCTTTTCTTGATTCCTAGTGATTTAGAGCATTTTTTTATTCCATACTGTATTACTTAATATTTTTTAGTTTTCAGCATTGATTTCCACAAGATTGTGAGTTACAAATTTTCTCCCCATTTCTATCCTTCCCCCCATTCCAAGATGGCATATATTCTGATTGCCCCATTCCCCAGTCAGCCCTCCTTTCTGTCACCCTCCTCCCCTCCCCCCATCCCTTTTCCCTTTACTTTCTTGTAGGGCAAAATAGATTTCTATGCCCCATTGCCTGTATATCTTATTTCCCAGTTGCATGCAAAATACAACTTTTTTTTTTGAGCATCTTCTTTTAAAACTTTCTCTCCCCACTTCCCTCCCCACTCATTCTCCCTAAGAAGGTAAACAATTCAACATAGGCCACACATGCATGTATCATTCATTATGCAAAACACTTTCATAAATAGTCATATTGTGAAAGACTGATTATATTTTTCTCCATCCTATCCTGTCTCACCTTTATTCAGTTTTCTTCCTTGACCCTGTTCCTTTTCAAAAGTGTTTACTTTTGATTACTTCTTCCCCCATCTGCCCTCCTTTCCACCGTCCCCTCTTTCTTATCCCCTTCCTGCTACTTTCATGTGGGATAAGATACCCAATTGATTATGTATGTTATTCCTTCCTCAAGTCAAATCCGATGAGAGCAAGATTCACTCATCCCCCCTCACCTGCCCTCTCTTTCCTTCCAAAACAGAACTGCTTTTTCTTGCACTTTTATGTGAGATAATTTACCCTGTTCTATCTTTCCCTTTCTCCCTCTCTCAATATATTCCTCTCTCATCCCTTAATTTGATTTTAATTTTTTAGATATCATCCCTTCATATTGAGCTGACTCTGTGCCCTCTGTGTGTGTGTGTGTGTGTGTGTGTGTGTGTGTGTGTGTGTGTGTGTGTGTATTCCCTTCAACTACCGTAATACTGAGAAAGGTCTCATGAATAACACACATCATCTTTCTATGTAGGAATGTAAGCAAAACAGTTCCACTTTAGTAAGTCCCTTATGATTTCTCTTTCTTGTTTACCTTTCCATGCTTCTCTTGATTCTTGTATTTGAAAGTCAAATTTTATATTCAGCTCTGGTCTTTTCATTGAGAAAGCTTGAAACTCCTCTATTTTATTGAAAGTCCATATTTTGCCTTGGAGCATGATACTCAGTTTTGCTGGGTAGGTGATTCTTGGTTTTAATCCTAAGTCCTTTGACCTCCAGAATATCATATTCTAAGCCCTTTGATCTCTTAATGTGGAAACTGCTAGACCTTGTGTTATTCTGATTGTGTTTCCACAATACTCAAATTGTTTCTTTCTGGCTGCTTGTAGTATTTTCTCCTTGACCTGGGAGCCCTGGAGTTTGGCTACAATATTCCTAGTTTTCTTTTGGGGATATTTTTGAGGAGGCGATCTGTGGATTCTTTCAATTTCTATTTTACTTTCTGGCTCTAGAATATCAGGGCAATTTTCCTTGATAATTTTGTGAAAGATGATATCTAGGCTCTTTTTTTGATCATGGCTTTGAGGTAGTCCAATAATTTTTAAATTCTCTCTCCTGGATCTATTTTCCAGGTCAGTGGTTTTTCCAATGAGATATTTCACATTGTCTTCCATTTTTTTCATT
>JAQQSZ010015817.1:0-11178 GCA_028646595.1 Phalanger gymnotis | reverse complement strand
ATTGTATTCTTTGTAGGGGTAAAGCTACCACAGTTAATGATATGAATGGATTTAAGTCTCTGTCAGGCAATCAGGTATTTTTTTTTTTTATGGTTTTAACTTTTTCCATTTAGCTAGTTTTGCAAAGCATAGGAACTTTTAACCTTTCATTTTTCTCCTCTGTGTTAACTTTACAGTAGTAATTTTATAAAATTAGTATCTTCATCTTTTGACCTTCAGTCATAAAGTTGATTTTGTTTTATTGTCCATTTACTATTTAAAAAGTTATGTGTGCTTTCCTAAATTAGTAAGTTTTGCCCTACATTGAACTTTTGTTTATTTTGGGAGACCTAGAAGTTATATGAGAATATAATTCAATGTTGCATATATTTTATTATTGTTTTGTTTGCTCAGCATCTGAAGAACAATGGCAACTCCGCTTGCCTTCCTATATCAAGAAAAGTCCTTAAGTCGCTCAACCCAACTGTCTACAGAAATGTAGAATATGAAATTTGGCTACAGTCTAAACAAGGTGAGAACATCAAATTGCATATAAGAACAATAGGCAGCTTTTTAAAAAAAAAAATCTTAATTTGTATATTCAACAAAAAAATTATAAATTACTCGTATTCTCATTTTTTTCCCCTAGCTCAGCAAAAGCGTGATTATTCCATTGCTGCTGGCTTGCAATATGCAGTTGGAGATAAATGCAGAGTAAGTGATTAGGAGGGAGGGTGATACTTGAGATTATTAAGTCATTGGTTTCAGGAAAACTTTCTTATTGCTTGATTTTGAATATGATTTTGGAAATTTGAATCTTTTAATGTGCATGTTAATAGCTTAAAAATATTAAATAGATTCTATGAATTAACTGAATGCAAGTTTATAAAATGAGAAGATTTGTATTTTGCTGTTGCTAGTACATAAAATCTCATCCTTCTGCCCTGTCCCTTAAAAAAAATTGTTTCTGATAATGCTTGAGTTTTTTTTTTTGATACCATTTATGATTTTTTCTTAGCAAAGGATTGTATATACTAAATTTCATTGCAATTTAGTATTATGGTATTTTTCCTCCTCGTGAATTGTGTATCAGCTAAGGCCTATCAAGAAAATTTGGGGGGAAAAGGAAAAAGAACTCAAAATCAGACAAGTAATTCATAAGTTTCTACTTCACGTCCATCAGATTGGCAAAATTGACAAAAAAGGAAAATGATAAATGTTGGAGGATCTGTGGGAAAACAGGTACATTGCATCACTATTAGCGTAGCTGTGAATTGATATCTCCATTTTAAGGACGCAGTGTGGAACTGTGCCCAAAACGGGTGTTTGTCTGTGTCTCTGTGTTTGTTCTTTCTACTAAACTCTGTGTGTATGTGTCTGCTCTTTCTATCTATACCCCAAAAAGATCACAGAAAGAGGGGAGGGAAACCATATGTAAAAAAAATATTTACAGCAGTTCTTTTCTGTCATAGCATATGAATGCAAAAGGATGTAAACAGTACCATAAAATGAAGGGGACAGTTTTAAAGAGAAAACCTGGAAAGACTTGTATGAACCAAACACAGTGAAGTGAGCAGAACCAAAATGATTTATATAATATCAGCATTGTGAAGACACATAAATTTAAACAGAAGATTTAAGGAATCTGATAAATGAAAATTTCAGAGAATTCATGGTGAAATATACCACTCACTTCTTGACAAGTGATGGATCAGTACAGGTTGAGACATAGGTTTCTTTGGCTCGACCAATGCCAGAATTTGTCGTGACTTCATTTTTCTTTCTTTTTCAATTGGGGAAATTCGAAGAAGGCATATTTTACTTACTTGAAAAAAAATAATTTTGGAGTCATTTGCTGTCATTTTGAAGATGTAATCTCTGCATTCTACATACCATGTGGAGTTCTTTGTTCCTCTTTCTTGATGTTGTAGCACCTAGCTCTTACTCAGCAATGGCAAACAAACTTTATTAGGCTCCACAGACTACTTTGTTAATAATATACAGTAAAAATGGTATATAAACCCTTAGATGGGAGACTGTGGTTACTAGGAATAATCTATTTGGTATCATTAGACATTTGCCAGTTAAGATGTATTAAATTTTTTCTGTATTAACACAAATTCTCAATTTGTACTTAACATCACATTCATAGTGGTGTGGCTTGATGGGTAGAGAGTAGTCTTAGAGTGAGAAGGACTTTGTTCTGGTGCTCTCTGCACAAACCAGCTGCGTGATCATGGGCATATCCTTTCACCTCTCAGTGCCCCAGGCCTGTAGCTCTTTCTTGAAGGCTGGAAATGGTTTACAAAAATTAATTGTACTGCTTTAACCATGAATTTTACTTGTCTTTTACAAAAGATGTATTTGTATCAACATTTTCTTTTCTTTTTAAAATTAATTTACTGATTTATTTTTAGTTTTCAACATTTGCTTTTATAAGATTTTGAGTTCTTAATTTTCCCACCTCCCCGAGGTGACATGCAGCCTGATGTAGGTTGTATATTTTGATCATATTAAACATATTTCCACGTTAGTTATATTGTGAAAGAAGAATCAGAACAAAAGGGGAAAACCATGAGAAAGAAAAAAACAAAAAACAACAAAAGAAAAAAAATAGTATGCCTTGATCTGCATTCAGACACCATAATTCTTTCTCTGGATGTGGATAGCATTTTCTATCATGAGTCTTTTAAAATTGTCTAATATCATTGCGTCACTCAGAAGTGCTAAGCCTAACAAAGTTGTATATCAACATTTTCAAGGGTGATTTGCTCTGACTTAATTCCTAGGAGCCATAGATATGCAGGAGTCATCTGTATGGTTTTGAAAATCTCTTAAAAGTTGTGTTTAGACACATTGCATTCCAAATATATTGATTATTCAAAGCTAAGTGGAAAAGGACACTTTTCTGTTAAATTCAGTTGAAAAAAGTATGGGACCTAAATTGGCTAGCTATGATTTATTTGGTGCTTTTCCTTTGTAGGCTGTGGCAATGAGTAGATGATTTGAATTAGTCTTGTTTGCACAGATTCCTCTTCATAGCTAGATTTAGAAGTCCCAACGTCCATTTATAAAAAGGAAGTAAAAAATCTTTTTATAAGGGCACTTAAAGGAATTATGAACTTTGAGTCTGTTTTCTCATATTGTTCTGCAGGTGGGTTTAGATCACAATGGGAAGTTTCAAAATACAGATACTCAAGAACGTTCTGAGAATGGACCAGTGTTTATGGAAGAGCTTGGAGTGAAGTATGTTCTGGTCTTATTGATAGCAATGTAATATTTATCATAACACATAGCAATATAATATTTAGCATAACATACATGCGTTAAGGGAGGTTGGGATGGGGCCTATCAGTAAAAGGAACTCCCGGTGAAGACAGTGTAGATGGACAATTGCTTTGCAAGTTATAGTCTCGTATTTATAGGTAGTAACTTAGATATCAGTATCCTATAGATGTATTCCTGTCAATACTGATAGATACACCTATATCTGTTGGTATCAATATCTGTAAATTGATAGGTAGATAAACGTATTTAACCGTGGATATGTCTAGATCTATTGACATCTGTATCTTCTGTGCCAGCCTACTTTTCCTATAAGATTTAACTGCTTCCAAATGGATCTGCCCATTTGCAAATTTTTCAGATTAGAATTGTCAGAGATAAATGTATCTAACTGTTTAAAGCCCATTTAGGCCTTAAAGTTTAAGTTTAGATTTGATTAAAGAATACTATTCAGTAAACATAATTTATTCTTACCTTTTTTTAATATTTACATGATTCTTTAGTTCACCCAGAGATAGGTTTTAATCAGATTCTTTGAATCTGATTTTTCCTTGTGCTTTTTTGCCAGACCTTTTTGGTTAATTTGCAGGTACACAGATTTCGTTAATTTGCCAGACCTTTTTGGTTAATTTGCAGATTTACAAATTGACTGGTATCATGTACATCTGTCATCATATGCAGCATCATTTAATACTTAACAAAATATACCTGGATTTGGAGTTGAGAAAGAGTTAGGATTCAAATATGCCCCTCTGACATTTGCTAGTTCTGTGACCATTGACAAGTCACTTAAACCCTGGGCCTTTGTTTATTTGTAACTTGGACTAAGGTGACAGTCAGATGAGATAATCTGTAAACATTTTGCAAACCTCAAAGTACCATAAATGTTTTTATTCTTATGTATGAAATTATAACTATATCTGTAGCTGTCCTTTGCATTGGAAAAGTAATTAATATTTTGTATGAAGGTGGTGTTTGGGTAAAAAAATTTATTTGCTCTGGTTGGGGGGGGCGCTTTTCTTCTCCTACAGCTCTGGTTCTTTGCAGCACGAGATGTAGAATGTTTCTGTTTTACAGAGAAGGGATTTAGCATGGTATAATGGAAAGAATCTTGGGCTTTATGTCAGGAAAGACATGGGTTTGAATATTGCCGCTGCATTTTTTAGTGTTGCTGCATGTGCTCTGGATTAGTCATTTTTTTAAACCTTTCTGAGCCTGTTTTTTCATCTACGAAATGAGCATATCAATTTTCAAGTTTTCAGAGATATTGTAAAGAAAGCAATTTGTAAAACCTTAAAATTGTTCTTATCTAAGATAATAAGTCTACCCATCGTTGAAGCTGAGGTATTCATTTAAACAACTTGCATATTCAGTGTGAGAAAAATAAGTCATTGATTAGATTCATATTTAATAAGAGTGCCCCATAAATGAAAATATGTGTCTGCTGCTAGTTCCTTCCCATATTCTATCCAGTGTTCATTTATCAAGAAGCACTGTGGAGTAGGTGATGGAGAGAGCTGGCCTCAGATCATGACGTCCCTGAGCCTCTGACAGTGGTGCTTGTGTTGACCCTGGGCGAGTCACTTAACTTCTCAGTGCCCCAGGCAACTCTGTAGGACTCTGATTTGCAGAGAAGCTACAGGTCTGTATTGGTAGGAGTTTCCTCATCTGGGAGTTCCTTAGACCATTGAAATCACTTATCTAATAACCTAACCCTACTCAGTTTAAGAGGGCAGTGTGCCTGGCTGGGAGTCAGGAAGATTCATACTTCTGAGTTCAGATAGGGCCCTTAGACAATTCATAGCTGTGTGACCCTGGGCAAGTCACTTAACCCTGTTTACATCAGTTTCCTTTTCTGTAAAAATGAGCTGGAGAAGGAAATGGCAAACTACTCCAGTATCTTTGCCAAGAAAACCTCAGATGTATCAGAGTCAGATATGACTGAAATGACTACACAACAACATCCACTTCAGAGTGTCATTATTTAAGGCTACAGAGAATAGAGGTTGTGACTACTTTTCGTGTTGACAGGGCAGGGAGAATTTTAATGTAACTTAGTAGCCAGTAATTTATGGATTAATTATTCATGTATTGTCAGTATTTGTGGTCTACATCAAAGTGATGAGCTGTTTTTAAAAAAAAATTTTTTCGATTGCCAGCTTTTCAGTTTGACTCTTCAACACAGTTAAGCTCACAAATGTGCTATTATTAACTCTTTGTTAATATGGTTATCTAGTCATTTAAATTTTATTTTCCTATGCTTCACTATGAAACATTAATTTGATTTTTTATGGAAACTAATTTAAGTATGTCTGAATTGGTACACATTATTTAAAATTAAGTACTAGTTTTCTATCTTTAAAACACCCCCGGAGATCCAGCAGATTAATAGTTTCACATTTTTTTCTGTAGTAAACTGAAAATAAAATGTGAAGACATTGCCTGTTAAAAACTCAAACTAGAAGTAGCCTAGAGCCCTATATAACATCTTTTTCATTCTCTTTGTTCCTCTAAGACGTTCCTCCTCACTGAAGAGCCTCAAACCTCTTCAGCAGGCATCTTCAACAGAAGGTTGGAATATGGTGTCTTCAGGAAAGAAGATGAAAAAACCTTCCACTGGTGCGCAGCATTTTCAGTCTGGTAAGAATCTCTTCCCCCTTCCTTCCCTTTGCTTCCCTCTTCTTTCAGTTTGCTATGAGTCATACGGTTTCCTGCTGGTTACTTGTACGTTTCTTTTGGATTTTTGTCACAGACATAGATTGCAGAGGGCCAAAGAATTCAAATAAGCCAATAAAAACCACATCAACACTACCTCCTCGACTTCAGCACGTGGGAACTCGGCAGCATACATACTCATGTCAGTCTTCTGGGTTACAGTCTCAATTGCCCTCAAATGAGCACAAGACACAGAGCAGGACTTCTTCACAGATTCTAAGGTAAAACTTTCATCCAGAAGAAACAGAAAATAAGTTACTTTTGTGATTTTTTTAAAAAGCCTTTATCATAATAATTTTTGAAATTTTTGAAATGTCAGGACACTTTCATTCCTTTGTGGTCCTTAAAATAATTTTGTTAGAGATAATAAAAATTTTTTTCCCCAAGATTTTTCTTCTCTACAAACTCTTGACATTGTTCTAGGCAAGAGAATACTGAAATTTTTGTCTGTCTTTTGAAATATCAACTTAAATTTTTATAGATTAATTTTAGAACCCTGATGGTTTGGATTATTTTAATATCACCTTTGAGAAAAACATTCTTAAATGATCTTACATGTTATTCCTACAACTATTTCTGGATATTTAGTTATATGGTAGTGGTTTATCACATGCATGAAATTTTTGTGGTAAGCGTGACTGACCTTTTTTTCCTACACCCCTGCCATGCCTATCGCATTCCATGCCAGCCACCATTGCTGATGGAGAGAATGATGCTTTTCACTTTTTTTTTTTTTGGAGGGTGGGAGGCAGGGCAATTGGGGTTAAGTGACTTGCCCAAGGCCACACAGCTAGTACTTGTGTCAAGTGTCTGAGGCTGGATTTGAACTCAGGTCCTTCTGACTCCAGAGCCGGTGCTCTACTCACTGCGCCACCTAACTGCCTCCGACCCTTTTCACTTTTGTAAAAAGTACAGTGGTGATAAGTTTGTCTGGCTAAGGATTCAAAGTGTCTTGTAGACTGCACCACAAGATTAGACCAGGGGTCAGAGGTTACTGTTGCAAGTAATGTAGTGAATTTTGTTTCTCTAAGTATTTATGGATCAAGTTTTGGTAGATTTTAATAGTATATACATCTTAATACAGAATATGAATTGTTGTCATAAATGATAATTCCAAAGTCAGTTGCAAATGTCTATATAAAGAGCAATTTCTTTTCAGCTAGTCAGAACCCCTTAGAAAGTATTATACAGCCTGTATATTAGATTGAAGAAACCATATGGTTTTAAAATAACTGCCAACTTGTTGATGTTGAAAGAGAATAAATAGATACCATATCAAAGAAATGTTTTGAAAAAAGATGATTATTGTTCTGATGTAATGAAAAAACTTTTGTTACACTTGTTTTGTTTGCATTGCTGCTATATGTGTGTAATTGTGTGTAACTTAGTTCCCTTACTGGGAGACAGGGTAGAACAAGGTAAAAGATGCCGAAGTTAGCGTCAGAAGACTTGAGTTCAACTATGGCCTCTGCCACCTACTCCTTGTGTGCCCTTGGCCAAGTAACTTACCTTGACTAGATGTCAGTTTCCTTACCTGTAAAATGAGAGGGTTAGGCTAGGTTCCATCTAAAGGTCTCTTATGTATCTAAATCTATGATTCTGTATACCTTTGGAGTTTCCAGATTCATGGGATTGAGCTTAAAAAATTAGGTTTTCTAAGAAGAGCCAGCTAGCATTTATATGCCTGTATGTCAGGCATTGTTTTAGGTGCTAGATGCGCAAACTGAAGTGGAATACTCTACCCTCAAGGAAGTAGCATCTATTGGGGAAACGACATGTGCACATTCAGTACAGCCCAAATGAATACAAGGTAACATGTGGGAAGAACACTACCAGACACAAATTATTAGCAAAGTTCTCATGTAAGAGGAAGCCAGGGATTCTAAAGCAGTGATGTATCTGAGGCATTGAGGATAGAGAGCCTGTGCAGAGACTGGAAGTGGGAGATGATGTTAAGTGATAAATAGCAAAGGGGCAAGTTAGGTGAGACGGAAGTGTATGAAGAGTAGAAATGTATAATAAGGCTGGAAAGGTAAGTTTGAGCGAGGTCGTAAAGTTTCAGCTGTTGAGAGTTTATGTTTTGTTGAAGAGGTAATAGTGAGAGCCACTAGAATTTATTGATTAGCCTTGTTTTTTGCATCTTGATATTCTATGACTTTTGGGTTTAAAAAATTCCTACAAAATTACTTTTAAAAGTCCTAAATACTAGACTACACGAAATGTTTGCTCTAACGTTGGTAGTTATTTGGTACTGCATTCTTTATAAAAGAATATGCAACATTTTTAGATAACCAATTGGAGGATTAAATCAGGTGACTATATAGAAAAATTAATATCATTTAGAACAGTTTCCACTTAGTCATATTTCTGAAAATACTTTGCATACTGTCATTTTTTTTCACAGTATTCTATTAAAATATAAAAGTAATTTAAAAGTTAGTGTGCCTTTAAAGGATTTACTGAACATTGTATAAAATACAGACTGTCTTAACCTGTTTCAGTTTTTTGGTCTAAAATCTGAGGCTTCCCTTACTTTGCTCTTTATAAATATCTTTTGTTTTGGCATATTAGCCATTTTGCAGTACCCACTCCTCCTTTCCCTACCCCTAAAACAAGGACCATCTTCTAAAGAGATGGAAAAGAGGCATAAATGATAACGTCAAGTCACAGTGGTCTTGATGAGTATTTGCAAAAAAAGACCAGTATGAAAATGTTTCTAACCTTTGCACCAATATCTGTTGATATCAACATATTTTATGATATCCAGTGACTTCAGTTATATAGGTAGGGGCATCAAAATGTTATATGGATGTAGGGATAAGCAGTGAAAGAGGCCAAATACTTAGAGGCCACACAGAAGCCTCATATATGCCATGAATACTTCCTTTGGGGAATTAATCACTAGGCTCTAGGGGTGGGCAACCTGTGGCCTAAAGGCTCCTTGATAAAAGGATTTGTCCAGTAAAACTTGGATTCAGTCAAGAGGCCACACCCAAGGACCCAGAAGGCTACATGTGACCTCAAGGTCTCAGGTTCCCCACTCCTGCTCTAGACATAGTGAATACTGAACAGCAGCAAAGATATACACAGTGAGAGCATCCTTGGTGAGGGTATTAGTAGGGACAAGTTGATAGATGAAATTTTTGCCATTAAACAAGATTGTATTTTGCTTATTTTTATTTACAAAGGAAGCTTTTGGTTCACTAAGGCAAAATACCTCCTTGAAAGCTTTCTTCCCAAAAAAATGTCTCCTCTGCAGTCATTAAAACTATGCAAAATTTATTGAAAGCTATAACGTTATAAAAAATCTTCTTTAACTCACTTATCAGAGGCATAAAACAGGAAGGCATGCTTGCCAAAATTGTTTTGGAAGAGCTAAAACACAGTCCAAGTAAAAGAGTGATTACCCTAAAGATGGTGAAGTTCTCCACTTCCTGTTTATGGGTGATACTATGCTAGAACATTGCAAAATTTCCTGTGTAAAGAGATCCATAATCATTCAAAATGGTTTGGCTTATCAATTCATAAGAATGCTATATTATGCAGACTGTGGCTTGCAGTGAGATGGGCACCCTATAGAACTCATTCATAAATGTGTACTTATCTTGGACACTGAAAAAAGACAATATTAAAGCTGAAGGGAGGAGGAAAGTGGGTTGACTTGCTTAATGGGAAGTTGCAGCACTTAATTATTTGAAACTTCTCTCAGAAATAAAAAACCCATTTTAAAAAAAAACGAGTACTATTTGTATGGCTGTGAATTTTATAACATTAGTGGTCTTTGAACAATTAAAATTGACTATGAAGGCAATGGCAGGGCAGGGAGGCAAAAGGGGTATGAGCAGGCAAGAACTAAGGATAAGAACCAGAGTAAAACAAGTCAGAAAAATACCAAAAAAAAAAAATGTGATAGGCTTCTTGTGTGGTAAGGGACATCTAGTGTCTAACATCTCACAATGTCAAGAGAAAACGAGGACTTCCTTCCAGTGTATCAGGTGGGATCCTCTCAAGTGAACTTATGGAAGGGCATGATTGCAATCTAATGTTATTGGATCAAATTACAAATCCGTCACAGGATGAAAGTAGCAACTATGGCAATTAAAATGTAATGTTTTTGATATTTGGCAAAAAATGTACTTAGTAAGATTTTGGAAAATCTTTAACATTTGTGACCAAGTATAGCACAAGGTCACTGTCACTTGTTAGGAGATAATATTTTAGTTCATTTTCTAATTTACGATACCTTTTTTTAATACTATAATATTAACTCTTTGAGGTCAGGGACTGTGTCTTTTACTCCCTCTTCTATTCTTTATCGAACCTAGACCAGTATCTTGCCTCTAGTTAGTTACTCAATGGACATTCAGTGGGGCAGCTAGGTGTCATAGTGGATAGAGTGCTAGGTCAGGAGTCAGGAAGACTTTGAATTTGAACTCTTAAGAGATTTTAAAGCGGTGTGTCAAGTAAGTCACTTCACCCTGTTTGCCTCAGTTTCCTCCTCTGTAAAATGAGCTGGAAAAAGAAATGGCAATCCACTCTAATATCTTTGCCAGGAAAACCCCAGATGGGCTTACAAAAAGTTGGACATGACTGAAACTACTGAACAAAATAATCCTAAAAAATGAGGGGGTCAAAGAACAAATCATAGAAACAATAATTTCATTAAAGATAATGACAGCAAGAAAACCTGCCAAAGTTTGTGGGATACAGCCAAAGCAATACTTAGGGGAGAATTTATATCTCTAAATGCTTACACAATGAGAGAGCAGATTAACAAATTGGATATTGAACTAAAAAAAAATCAATTTACAAAGCCCCAAACACTAAAATATTAAATCTGAAAATCAGAGGAGAGATTAACAAAATAATTTTTTTTTAAATTGAACTAATAAAACTGGGAGCTGAGATTTTTCGAAGCAGGGGGAGATTGGCTAATTTGTTTTTTTTTTAATTTTTATTTTTAGTTTGCAACACACGGTTCTACATAATTTTGAGTTCCAGATTTTCTTCCCTCCACCCCAAGACGGCATGGAATCCCATATAACTTCCATGTATAACTTGGCATTGAATTAATTTACACACTAGTCAAGTTGTGGAGAAGAATTATGACCAATGGAATGAATCATGAGAAAGAAGAAACAGAACCAAAAATAAAACCAAAAACACAACCCAACAACAAATACAAAAGAGAGAAAAATA
>JAQQSZ010015816.1:0-11178 GCA_028646595.1 Phalanger gymnotis | reverse complement strand
TTTTTATCCAGTCATTTCTGAGTAGTTAAGATTTTCTTCCATGCCATGGTGTTGTTTCAGAAGTGTTAAAATTGCTAACCTTCCATACACTACTAGTTTAGGACAAAACTATACTGGGCTGTATTCTTATGCTAATTTATTTGGGGATCCAGTATACAATCCTCAATAGATTTTATGTATCTCTCATATGCATCCTCACTCATCAGCTCATCAAGTTTTGATGGGTTGCTCAGAGTCATCTTGATCAGCCAACCATCTTCATAACAAGATTTGTTGACAAGTCCTGGGTCTTCTGCAAGAGCTATATTAATTTCAGTTACTTCTCTTGTTAGTGGAGAATAGAGTTCACTGGCAGCTTTCACACTTTCCAAAGCTCCAAACTCATCTTGTTTGTTCAATTTTGTTCCAACTTCTGGAAGACTACAGTAAACTATATCTCCCAAAGCTTCCTGTGCAAAATTGCTGATTCCCACTGTTCCAATACCATTTTCAGCTGATACCCATTCATGCTTGTCTGTGAACTTTCGAACGGCGAGTCGCAGGGTGCTGGTGCAGAGGCCCCAGGAGGCGGCGGCCGCTAGGAAGGGAGAGGAGCATGGGCCAGGGTGGGCCTGGAGGCGCACAGGGGTGCCTGCAAGGGAGACCAGGGACCCGGGGGTCTCAGCCCGGGCCAGCGCACACAGGGACGAGGCCATCAATCATTTTTATTTTTTACAAGAACTCCACTTACTGGCTGTATTTTGGTCCCTCCTGGCTTAGAGTGACTGTCAATGGTAATTATTTCTCCTTGGAACAGCAACCCTGAGGGTCTTCCCCTCCCACCTGGACCTTTTTCTTCTTTTTTTCTAATCAAAGGGGCCATCCCTTGACTCACTTCTTAAAGAGGCCTATTCACTGAATGGGCCTTATCTCACTCTAAGTGAGTACATGAAAAGAGCTGAACCTAAAAAGGCTAGGGTCTCCCATCACATCATAGATCATTTCCAGTCATCCTGTTGAGTATCAGGTCACTGGATCCAGATGATTTTGGAGGAGAAAGTAAGGCTGGTGACGTTGCACAGCCCTCCCTCACTCGAATCTAAGTCAACTGAAAACCATGTCATCATTTCCCTGATGTCATGGTCCTCTCTGAAAATGAAGGACAAACACAACAGCAACAAACAACTTTTATATCATTCCCCAGAATTGAGTACCTTTTCCTTACCCTATGTATAGTAGGTAGAGCTGTGAATTAGCACGACCATTCTGGACCACAATTGGAATTATGCAATTTAATGGGGTAAAACATCTTTATTTCTAACCCAGAGATTCCACTACTAGGCACAGACATCAAAGAACTCATTCATAAGAAAATGAAACAAAATCCCATATACAACAAAATATTTATATAATTACTTTTTGTGGCAACAAAGAACTGGAAACAAAGTCAATACACAATAAATGGAAAATGAATAAATATGCTGTGGTACATGAATGTGATGGAAGATTACTGGACTAAAAGTAATGATAAATAGGACAGATCCAGAAAAGCATGGAAAGATTTATATGATGTGATACGAAGAAAGCTGAGTAGTGGCAAGACAACAATGACGAAAATGACAAAATAATCAAAGGTAAATGTTGAAAATTTACAACAAAAGCAGGACCCCAAAGAAAGCATCCCCCTTCATTCCTATGAACAGGTGGAAGAAACAGAACACTGCAGGATTTTTTCAATATACTAATGGGTTTCTTCCCCTCTTACACTTCTTTTTCTTTGTTTCCTTTAAAGAATATTCTTTGTTAGATGGGACACCTCTCGAGTAGGTGGAACTGGGAGGACTACAGAGAAAATAAAGGCAATATAGAAACAAGCTACCAATAAAAATTTTCTTTAAAAAACTGTTGGGGGGGGGGGGGGCAGGTAGGTCTCGCAGTGAATAGAGCACCAGCCATGGAGTCAGGAGGATCTGAGTTCAAATGGCTCAGACACTCCACATACTTACTAGCTGTGTGACCTTGGGCAAGTCACTTAACCCCAATTGCCCTGCCATCCCCCCAAAAAAGAAAAATTGTTGTGGCGACTTTCTAATGTAAAAAAGAATTTCTTTTTTTTTTTGGAGTGAGAAGGCAGGGCAGTTGGGGCTAAGTGACTTGACCAAGCTCACACAGCTAGTAAGTGTGTCAAAAGTCTGCGGCTGGATTTGAACTTAGGTTCTCCTGACTCCAGGACTGGTGCTGTACTCATTGCGCCACCCAGCTGCCCCTCTAATGTAAAATTCTTAAAGTTGAAGAAACTGATGATTCTCCTACTCTCTCCTTAAATCTAATCTCTTTGTAATTCCCTATGTGACACATGCTATCTTCTGCCTTTATACCATTCGCTGCACATTGGATAACCTCATCTCTGGAACACTCTTTTACCTAAACACATCTCTTCGAAGCCCAGCTCCTTTTCATAGCTCACCTTAACTGTCACCTCCTAAAAGAAGCCTTCCCTGAGATTTCCCAGTTATCAATATCATCTTCCCCCTCTTAGATACTCGCCCTTTATTAAATTGGTCTATTTTGTAAATATATTGTATTTACTTAACTACGTACATGTTATTCATCATCGCTGCCACCAAAAAATATAAGGTCCTTGAGGCGAGTGATTGTTTTGGTTTAGCCACAGGTCTGCCAAGCACTGAGCTTGTCACAAAATTTGCACTTATAAAAAAGGCTTGTTAATTTGCATTTAACTGAACTGAGTGAAAAAGCTACACTGGTGTTAAGACAATAAAAGGCTTGCATTTGTTCATTCTCTGTAGCCACAACTCTCATCACAAAACAGTTCAAATGTTTACATTTGAACGTCAAGTACTTATGAAATCTATAAAGTAACACTAATGCTGGAAATTATATTGGACAAACAATCAGGAGATCGAGGTCCAACTCCACCTTCACACTTAATAGCTGTATGATCATGGACAAGGAACTTTTCCTTCTCTGGCACCATTTTCCTGTTTAGGAAATGACCATGACATTGCAATAGCTATTATTTACCTTGCTCAGACTAGAGCACTCTGTCAATACTAAAGTATTATGTAAATGCAAACTAGCATTAAGAATCAGCATTAGTAAATCCTACATCCCATTTGTACTTGGGATTGTTGCTTCAATTCCACAAGGATCTATAATATTGCCAGTGGTTATTGCCCCACTCATACAGATATCAAATCTTCTTGACATACAAGACAGTCTTTAAAAGTGCTGTGATGACTCCCAAAGGATCTGTGATGATTACTGTCCACGTCACGAGAAAGAGGTCATGGACCAATGGCTACAGACTAAGACATTTATCCTTTAGACAAGGCAAAAGAGATTTTTTTTTTTGCCTTGACTACAACTATTTGTCACATGGATTTTACTTTTCTTTTTTTCAAATGCAGGAAGGGAAGGAAGATAGTGCAAAGGGGAGAAATACTAAAGGAGAAAAAATAGATCTTGTTAATTTTTTCATTTAATTTTAAAAATTTCTGTGAACCAAAAAATTAATCACCCTAAAACCTATCCTTGAAAAGGAAAAATTATTTGTTAATACTTAAGCTGAATCTTCCAACATTCTTTTTTTTAAGTTCCAAATTTGCTTCCTCCAGCCCTTCGATACTCATTGAAAAGGCAAGCAATATGCTATCAATTATACATGTGAAGTCACAGAAAACAAATTTCCATGAGTCATATTGCCAAAATTAAAATTAAATTTCAAAATGAGATAAAAAGCAAGAAATATAAAGAAAATGAAAAAAGTTTGTCTATACTCAGATTTTATCAGTTGATCACTGTTACAATGTTGCTATTACTGTGTACAATATTCTCTTGATTGTGCTCATTTCACACTGCTTCTGTTCATACAAGTCTTCGCAGGTCATCTGAAACCATTCTGCTTATTTCTTAGAGCACAACAGTATTCTATCACAACCAAACACCACAACTTGTTCAGCCATTCCCCAACTGATCAGCATCCCCGCAGTTTCCAATTATTTAACACCACAAAAAAAGAACTGCTATAAATTGTTTTGCCCAAATAGTTCTTTCCCATTTTCTTTTATCTCTTTGGGGTACAGACCTGGTAGTGGTATTACTGGGTCAAAAGGTATCCACAGTTTTATAGCTTTTGGGGAATTGTTCCAAATTGTTCTCCATAATGTTTGGACCAGTTCACAATTCCACCAACAATGTATTAGTGCCCCAATTTTCCCACAGTCCCTGAAGCATATATCATTCTTGCCAGAGTTGTAATAATTTACATTTGTCTAATTATTAGTGATTTAGAGCAGGTTTTTACATGACTTTTGAAAACTTTGATTTCTTCGCCTGAAAATTTCTTAAAATTGTCCATTTATCAATTGAAAAATGGCTCTTCTTTTTATAAATTTGGCTCAGTTCTCTAGATATTTAAGAAATGAGACCATCATCAGAGAAACTTAGCTGAATCATTCAGCGTTTGTACTATTCCCTAATAATGCCACCAACACAGAGCCCTGATAAAAATACATCCAGGCTGCCAAATGACTAAATGCAGTCCAGCTTCCAATACAATGAATTGAAGTTTATGTGAATCCCACTAATCTGTAACATCAGAAATTCGAATAAAACTATCCTTGCTAGTTTCCTGGCTTCAAAAATCAAATGTGCATGTGTATATATGTGTGTGTTTATGTATGTATACACACACATAGACACATACACGGAGACAAATTTTATATATACATATACACACACACGAATATTATATTCACACGGAGCACATTAAAAAAGACAAATAAAGACCACACCAAAGAATGGTGAGATTCCATGACTTGCTTTCATGGTTACCCTCTGAAGTTTCTTGATTAATAATCTGTTGATTGAGCAATATATTATTAACATTCCACTGACTATTCAGAGCCAACACACGAAACAACCAAACAGCTGAGCTGTTGCCATTGACCTCAAATTGAAGGATCTGAGCTTCAAATCCTCACTCATAATGCATCATTTAATAGTTGTACAATCTAGGGAAAATCATTTTACCCTCGTTGGGCCTCATTTCCCATATCTAAAATAAAGTGGTTAGAAGAAGAACTCTCTATGTGAAATTCCTGAAAAGTGGGAGGAATTAGATACATTTAGGTTTCTGAATTTAGGGCTTTGGTTAAAAACAAAATCGTGTGAGTTTTCCTCAAGTGTTCTAAGACCACTGCTCTCTTTATTAACCAAGTGCTCTAAGACCATTGTTCTTTTTATCCCCTGTTAAGTTATAGAACCTTTACCTAAAATTTTAACAGCTACAAATGTAGGGGATAAAACTGTTATGTTTCTTACCTCCTGGTCTATAGACAACATCATCTTCTGTAATGAAAGATGTTATCTCCCCAGTATCTGTCCTTTCATAACGAGATTTCTTTTTCGGAGGCTTCTTTTTGTTCTTCTTTGCAGACTCCTCTGTTGTGGCACTGTTATTGTCATTGTCCTCATCTTCACTGTGGTCACTTTCTGCATAATTCTTGGCTCCACCTTCCAAAGTGCAACTTCGCCGAGGTCGGGAATTTTCACTCTCTCTTGTTTTGTCCCTCTTTTCTCTTTCCCGGTCCCGATCACGGTCCCGGTCCTTTTCTTTGTCTTTGTCCTTCTCTTTGTCAGCTGTCATGATTCGCCACGTGCCTTCTTCTGTCCTCTCACGGCTGGGCCTCCGTGAAAGGTAGACAGTTAGCCTGGGCTTCAGTCTTCTGAATTTCTCACTCAATTCCAGGAAAAATCCAACCACTCCAACAACCCCACCGTTTCAAAAAAAGCTGTTAGGAAAACAAAACAAAGCAGTTATTACTGTATTCTAAGTTGCTTTCACAATTGATTCTATATTAAAAGCTTCTTAAAAAGAGAAAAAAGAAAAAAGTTTATATTAAACTACCAACCATTCTCAGTATACTAAAAGGTAAAGAATGGTAGAAAACAGTAATATCTTATTAAAAGAACCTTTCAAAAGAAAATTTTGAACTACCTTTACTTGTAAAAACTTTTGATAGATATTAAGAAAAGTGATAATAGCTTGAAAGATAATGCTATCTTCAGAAAGTTTTCTGGTTTCCTTCTCAAATTATTACTACAAAGCACAATATAAATGCTACCTACTATTATTTCTAATAGCAATAATTCTCAATAAATTAGCAATAATTAATAAATATATTAAGGCCTTTCTCCATAACAACCTTGAAAAGAGAAGCAGTCACTGATAAGTTAAGGCTCAGAATGACATAAAGGTAAACTTCAATTTCTGCAATTGTTACTTTTTCATTAAAAAATTAAAGTACATAACTTTGAATCATATTTGCAACATATAATGACTATATAAAGAGAGAGGAGAGAGGGGGAGAAAGGTTAAAGTTCCCATTTTCATTCAAGGAGAATGTACCTTGTAACCCTGATCTGAGAAGATAGTTGTGAACCAACTTTCTTAAAGCCCCTTATCACAAGGAGACTCCCAGATAACCTCTCCCTCAAGAGTTTTATAGCATCCACCTATAACATACACATGCTGTCAATTTTTCTTTTTCATGTAAATAGTCATCCCCTGAAGATAACGTCTAAAAGAACAGCTAGATCTGACCAATTACATACGTAAGAAATATGAGGAAGATTAAGACAAATAAGAAAGAACTGTCAAATTATCTCAAGGAGGGAAAAATAAACAAAATGGGGGGAAAATAATAAACTATTTTACCTCCAAAAGTTAACCAATACATAAACAAGTATTAAACTATATGCCTGATTCCTCATCTGAATGAAGATTTTATAATAAAAATGTAAAGAACACACATAACACATACACACACACAAGCACATGGTGAATGTTGCAAAATTACAAGGGTCAAGCGTGGTTTGAAAGACAGATATGAAAGGACACTCGGAACCTATCCCTTTGCTGAGGTGGCGGTACACAGGTGTTACACACTGCACATGCGTTTCGATTTTTTCAAGGTACTGATCAATTGTGCTGACTTTTCTGTCCTTTTCTTTGACTTAAAAAATATTATCTGACATCTGAAATAGCTCACAAAGAACAGGAGAGAAAAGGACATGAGGGGAAATTACTATACTGTCAAAAAGAAATAAAAAAACCCCTGAATTTAAAAACTATGGTAGAACTTCCTAGCTCATATTGGTCTGATCAGCCACAGTAGGACACACTGTACCTTGACTCAAGATAGTGATGCTATTTTGATCCTCTTAGGAAACCAAAAGACAAAAAACAACCAACTTTAGGGTTAGGACAAGGAAACGCTTCTTGTAGAAGGTGGGATATTACCTGAGACTTAAAGAAAGTCAGAGAAAGAGAGGAAGACTATTCCAAGGATGAGGGACCGACATGGAAAACATGCAGTCCAGAGATGAAAAAGCTGATATGAGGAGCAGCAAGGAGGCCAGTGTCATTGTTGGTTGGTTGTTGTCCTTCATTCTCAAAGAGGACCAAAATGACATCACTCTTCTGTGGTCAAGGTATGGTACATCAACTGTACATCATTCCAACATAAGGTCAAAGGGCTCTACCATAGGGTGTCTACATGACATCTGGAGTGGAGATGGCTCTAAATTTGTGCTTCTCGCATTTCTTTCTACTGCAATTCTGCTTTATTCTCTGCATACAATGCTTTCTTTGATGTGGGCAGCCCATACTAGGGAAGTCCTGTGGAAGTGTCTCCCATGTGGCAAAATATCCTTGATGCCACTTTTGGCCTTGTTGAAAGCATCCAACAACATTGCCTAAAACATCATGCTAAAAAGCATGGGAGTAAGTACACACCCCTGCTTCACTCCAATGGTGACTGGGAAAATGCAAGAGCATCACAAACATTAAAACTAGTTTAACAAAAATGATGAGGAAATTCAGAAGCTGTTAAAATGAAAAACGAGAACGCCACAGGATTTGCCAGCAGGATAGTTCATCCACCTCTAAGAAGGCAGCATTTAAATCTATCAAAAGTAAAGCAAATAAAGATGTAGGATTCTCGGCTCAGTAAGAAAGCAGATGAAGTTCAGTTTTATGCTGATAGTAACAATCTGAAGGCTATTCATGGGCCAAACACCCACCTCAAGTACTCAGTGCTGAGCTGATGGAGTCACACTGAGCAGGGCTAATTACACAATCCTGGACAGATGGGCTGAAAGCTTCCATGATATTTTTAACAGACTGTCATCAATCAATGCAGACGTCACTGACCGTATACTTCAGGTTGAAGTCAATCCCTCTCAAGCAGAACTTCCAACAGAAGAGGTTTTTGGATGCCATTAGGCTGTCTCATCTATAAAGTGGCTGGTGCTGATTCTATTCCAACCTAGATTTACAAGGCAGGGGGTCTATTGCTCATACAAAAGCTGAGAAATTTCCAGGGCTGTATGGGAAAAGAAGGTTATCTCCTAGACCTTCAAGGATGCCTCTCTCCATTGTCCATCTCTATAAAGGAAAAGGAAATAGGCTGTGGTGGGATGATGGGGGAGGGGTAGAGGAGCAAAGGAACATGGTAACAGGGGAGTCTTTCTTAATAGGCTGATTCTTCACCTGAAAGATGGTCATCTGCCTGAGAGCCAGTGTGGCTTCTGCAAGAGCCAAGGATCAGTCAAAATGGTGCTTGCTGTCCAGCAACTCCAGGAGAAACACCAGGGGCAGAACAGGTTTGTAAACAACATTCACTGAGCTGACCAAAGTCTTTGATACTGTCAGTCATAAGAGTTCATCGGAAATCATGGCAAAATGTGATTGTCCAGAGAAGTTCATTTGTATTGTACATCGGTTTCATAACAGCATGCTTGCAGAGGTTTTAGATAGTGAATGATTCTTTCCCGCTTTCCCAGTGTCATTGTAGGGTACGTGGAAGGGAATAAGGTGTAAAAATGCTGCAAGTATAGGAATGGGCCAGGAGGTAACAGGAAGCAATCATCATTTACTGCGTGAGGAAGGGGATAATACAGCCAGACCAATGATTCAGGAAGATCCCTTTGCTAGCTGAGTGGCAGATGAACTAGAAAGGGGAGAGACTTGAGGCAGGTAGACCCACAAGCAGACTATTGCAACAATCTAGGAATCAGGTGAGTAAAGGCCTGCACCAAGATGGCATCAACGGGAGATGAAAAAAGGAGGTATACAGGCGACATGATAAAGGGAAAATTAACAATATTTGGCTATTGACTGGAGGTGTATAAGAGATAGGAACCAAGGATGATACTAGATGCAAACCTGGGTAAATGAGAGAGGTATCCTTGACCATATTAGGAAAGTTGGGAGGATGGGACAGTTTTGGAGAAATGTGAGTTCAGTTTGAGACATGCTGACTTTTAAAAAGGCTGTGAGGCGTCCAGCTTCAGATACTTAAAAGAAAGTTGGAAATTGGAGATTCAAGTCAGGAGAGAGGTTAGGGCATAGGGATGATAATTGAAAGTCTAAAAGTTGATGAGATCATCCAGTGAAATAACATAAAAGGAAAAGGGAAGATAGCTCAAAATAGGGTTTGGGGGAGAAACAGGGATTATAGGCATGACCTTTATAAACATCCAGCAAATTAAAGTGAGAAGAGGCCTCACAATAAACCATCAGAAAGTAGTGTCATGAAAACATACAGAAAAGAGATTATCAAAGACAAGTCAGTGAACAAGAGTATCAAAGTATTCAGAGTCCAAGACCATGAGGACTGAGACTAGGCCACTGGATTTGGAAATTAAGAGATCATTCGTAACTTCGGAAAGAACAGTTTCAGTTGAACAATGAGGCTGGAAACCAGAATGCAGAGAGCTAACAATAGAATGAGAAGAAAGGAAGTGAAGGCATCTATTATAATTGGTCTTCTCCAGGAGTTTAATCACAAAAGGGAGGAGAAATACAGAATAACAGCTAGTAGGAATGGACATATCAACTGAGGATTGTGTGATGAAATGAACATGTTTCTGAAAAAAAAAATAAAAAAGGAAGCAGCCAGTAGACAGCAAGTGATTGCATATTGGTAAGAGAGTAGGAAGGACAGAGGGGACAACTGGCTGGAGAACTGGAGAAGAAATGTAGAAGTGTTTGCCTTGAAAAGGAGAAAGGTTTCGCCTTCATGTGAAACGGGTGAAGCAGACTGTGCCAGAAGGAAAAGGTGTGGAAAAGTGGTTGTGATGAGTAGGATTGTGAATAAATTAGTAAACTATAAAAGGACTGCGTTACAACAGAGAAGGTCTAGTTGAGACTGCATAACAAACTCGTAGTGGAAATTTAGCAAGGGGAAGTAGCAAAATTTCTTATATTTTTTCCAGCTTGGTTCTGTAGTGCATAACTAGAAACAAAAGATTGCAAGGAATCCAAGGCTAGAATTTGGAAGAGCAAGGTTTTCAATATTATGAGGAGGAAACAAATTTAAGAGGACAGTGTAGCACTGACCTGGTTCATCGCAGGATTAACATGAGAAAAGGTACAGTGTAGGGCGGAGCCAAGATGGCGGCTGGGAAGCAGTGACAGGCGTGAGCTCCCCACCATGTCTCTCCAAAAACACATAAAAAAATGGCTCTGAATCAATTCTAGAGCTGCAGAACCCACAAAGTGGGAGAGGGAAGCAGGGCTGCAGCCCAGGACAGCCTGGATGGTCTCTGGGTAAGGTCTGTCCCACACGGAGGTCCCAGGCCCCAGCTGAGGGGAGCGGAGCTGAGCCCAGCGCGCACGGCACAAACAGACCAGACGCGGACCTACCAGACAAGGAGACAAGCAGAGAGTGCCCTGGGATCCTGAATTACTGAGCTGTGGCATCCACCAGACCTCTCAAACCACAAAGAGCAAAGACATCAGAGAAGATTAGTGGGAAAAGCTGCGTGACTGAGTTTGCGGTTCCGCCACTGCCCCTGGGGCAAGGGAGGTGGGGCAGCTTTAGAACTAGGGCTGCAGTTGCATCTGGCCCCAGGCCCACCTGGTGGGAGGAATTAAGTGGCTGATCAGAGCAGGAGTGAAGAGCCTGCTGAAGATTTAAGCCCAGTCCCAGTTGGGGGTTCTTGGGGAAGGAGGAGTGCTGGTGAGGCAGCGCATCCACCCAAGCATGGAACATAGAACTCTTTAGTCTTTAAGCAGCCACGCCCTGTTGAAAAATTCAAAGGTTAATTAAGTTGGAGGGGAATATGGCCAGGTGGCGAAAACACACCCAGATTCAGTCTCAGACTCTG
>JAQQSZ010015815.1:0-11179 GCA_028646595.1 Phalanger gymnotis | reverse complement strand
GGGGGGGAGTGGGGTGACAGAAGGGAGAGCTGACTGGGGAATGGGGCCATCAGAATATATGCCATCTCAGAGTGGGAGGGAGGGTAGAAATAGGGAGAAAATTTGTAACTCAGAATCTTTTGGAAATCAATGTTGCAAACTAAAATATTAAATAATAAATATTAAATTAATATTTTTTTTGAAAAGAGGAAGCAGGAGCAAAGAAAAGTCATTGTTATGGAGGTGAATATGCACAGTTAACAGTTCTAGAAAGGAGTGGGGGAGGGGGAAGAAATCTTAGAGAGTTTCCCATGCGAACTGGAGAATTTAATATCAAAGAGATTCTACAATCATTTTGTTGGAAAAAAAAACAAATAAATTCATTGTTTCCTGGGAATGAATGGTTACATGTAACCCACATCACATGGCCCAGGCAAATGGTCAGCTGAGCTTTTATTAATATTTACTTCAAATGATTTTGTCAATAATGGCACTTCAGAGTACCTTTAGCAGAAAATAAAGAGTCATCCACCCAGGCTGCTGATTGACACCATTTTTATTTCATAAAATGACACCAGTTGAGCTCAGATGAAAAGTTCATAATGGCCTTTATTTACATTTAATTAGCACCTCTCTGCATTAATATCCCATTTTATCAATCTAATGCAACCTTAATACAAAAAAGGATGTGAATTCAATATGGTAACATGTACCTGGGTGTTTTAATTAATCTGTCTAAACTGAACATGCCACTTCAAATTCACAAAGATCAAGCTTCACGTTACCCCCCTTGACGCCTCATCATATTAATTGGCTTCTATGACAGAAAACGATCTTTATATTATTCTAACTGCATAGCAGACATTATAACCCCTGTTGCTTGTGATGAGCATGGAAGGTAAACACAAAACCTGCTTAGGAGGAGAGTAATAGGAATTCACACAGCTTTGGTGCCCCTACTTTTCTTAACCTGAACACTTAAGCTATTAGAAGCATCTTTGCGGGGGGGCAGGTGTGGGTGGGGGAGGTTCCACTTTTGGATTGATTTCATTGTAACATTTCAATATGAAAGGAAGGTAGGAGGATGAGTATTATAATTTAGTCGTGGATATGATTTTTTTTTTTCTGAATGTGTCTGGAAGTAGTCTGTGTAAGGATCGCTTCTAAAGTTTTTAAATGTTTTGCAATTTATGACTTGCATAGTAGGGAAATCTACTTTCCTCCCTCCTGGATCTGGTGACTACATAGCTAATATGTGTCAGAAGTGTTATCCAAACATAATTCTCTCCTTGTTCAAAGCCAATTGAAAGAACTCTGGACTTAGATGAGGAGAGAGCTGGGTTCCAATATCACCTATGACACTTGCTAGCTGTGTGACTTCAGGGAAGTCAATGAATCTTAAAATTTGAAGAGTAACATATCTTTGCGCCTTACAAGATAAGTGATCTTATTATGGTTTTACAGACAACAAAACTGAGGACCTTGGCTCTAAAAGAACAGAAGGCAGATTTCCCTATTGCACATCATAAATTACAAAATATCCAGAAATTTTAAAAGTAATCATTATACTTCATATTTCTAGACACATTCAGAAGGAACTAATAATGGTTATAAATATTGTTAATATTTACCAAAGTTTCTTGAGACAGTTTCTCTGACTACTCTTTCCTGTAATGGCTACACTTTCATTCTCCCAACTCACTTCAAGATCCCAGGGGAGTTTATTTACTCTTTGCTCCCCAATACCACTCTCTCTATCAACATCACTCAGTAACTTTTCTTTCCATTCATATTTATCACCCAATCAAGACTCTGGTAGCCGTTGCCCAAAATTTCCAGGATACTCTCCTTGCATCCTCAATGAGTTCAGTGTCTGGCTCACAGTCATTCCTACCCAGCTACTGCCCTCATAATAAAGGAACTTCCTCATATTTAATTATACTCCTTCAAATACCCAGACTCCCAAGTATTCAACTTATGATCCATATCTTTACTTTTTCATAGGTATAAGCCATACCTTTGATCTGTCCATCACCCACAAGTATTCCACATCCATGTTCATGAACTCTGAAATTCCTTTATCTAATTATAACCTGTTGTCGTTCTGCCTCTCCCTTTTCCTTCCAAATGTAAACGCTCTTCTTTATCCTCAGGATGACAGCCAATCTTTCTACCCCTCTATTCTTTCTCAGGTTGTCACCCCTGCATTGATTACATTTTCTTCCTTTCCCTATCTTATCTTCCTGATGAACCATTTCAAATTTACTCCTTCCTCTTCTCTTGAGTCCCTTGCCTCCTTACCCTGTTGTGATCTTGCCCTACCAAACCCCAGCCTTGGATTATTTCCACCATCTGACGTTTTCCTTCCTCCTCATATGTTGCTAAATGAAGTTGGAGAATATATGAAAAAAACCATGCTGACAAGGTTCATTAAAGTTTGTTACATAATGTCAACTGGGCTCTCGCCGATGCCAGGTAATTTTTTTTTTTTTTTTGCATAACACTGGTAGACCTACTATCACACTTACCATGGTATTTTCCCAAGCCTTTTCATCCTTCCTTAAGCCTTTCATAGTTGTTTCTTCACCTACCCTCTAGGCTAAGAATGTCACCTCATAATTCACTGAAAAAATTGCAGTCATTTGCAAAGAGCTCCCTCTTCTTTGATGTTCTTCATCTCATAATGCAGATGCCTTCTGCCACTCTCTTTTTCTTCACCTTTGTTTTATATGAAGAGGAGGTCAAGACAAACCCTTCTACATGAATAAGTGATACCATTCCATCCCTTCTTCTCTAGCAGATTGCACACTCTATCACCCTTGATCATTCACGAATATTCAATCCCTCTAGTTTCTATATTTTATTCCCCTGTTGTCTACAGACATGTCCATATCTCACCCATTCTCAAAAACCCCTCAGTAGTCATTCCTAATAGCAACTCTCCTATATTTCTCCTTTCTTTTGTGCCCTGACTCATAGAGAAGGCTGTCTTCAAATGGTGTTTCCACTTTCTTTCCTCTCCCTCTTTTCTTAACTCTGAAGTATGGTTTCTGACTACATCATGCAACTGAAATTGCTCTATTCAAAGTTATTAATGATCTTTTAATTACCAAATCTTGTGACTTTTCTAATTCTCATGTTTGTCTTCTGTCTTTAGTTTCTGACACTGTAGAGCACTTTCTTCTCGATATTCTCTTCTCTCTTGGTTATTGTAATTGTAATAGCACTATCTTGGCTTCCTTCCTACCCATCCCACGATTCCTTCTCAAATTTCTTTGGTAAATATTTATCTATATCACACCTGCTAAGAGGAGGGCATGCCAAGGTTCTATCTTAGATCCTCTTTCTTTTTCCCCACAATGTAATTTTGTTTGATAATTTCATTAGCTTCCATAGATTCAATTTTCATCTATATGCAGATGACTTTCACATCAACTCGTCCAGCCAACCTCCAGTCCTCCTTAATCTCATTGTCTTCCCTCTGAGATTACCCACAATTTATAATGTATATATTTTGTTTGTACATAATTGTTTGTGGGTTCTCTTACCCAAAAGACTATGACCTGCTTGAGAGAAGAGAGTGTTATTTGCTGCTCTTTGATCCCCAGTACATAGCATAGTGCCTTAAACACAGTAGACACTTGATAAGGACTACTTAACTGACTTGAGATTGGCCCTTATTGGATGGCTGAAAATTTGAGTCGTATGAAAATATAACCTGATGGCAATAGCTGCCAATTTGCCAGTGATTAATAAACTTAGATCAATTTCATCTCAAAACCTTGTTTCTTTTTAATATTGTATCAATTTCCAGCTACTTTTATATCATTTTTTTTACTTTTATTTTAGTAGCCTTACTAAAGATCTTTCTTCAGGTATGGACATGGGCTAAGAGCTCAAATATAGTGGGAGGGGGTGAAATAAATTTTCTATGAAGCTAATCTAACACATTTCCTTTAAATAAGCATGATCCTTCCTTAACTGATCTCTACAAGCTGTTTTTTTTTTCAGCATGTCAAAGAAATAAAACACCAACACACACACACACACACACACACACACACACACACACACACACACCTAACATTGTAAGCAAAAGAGTAAACAGAAGTATAATTTATCACTTTAACAGTCAAAACATACCCAGCTGTGATTGTTATCAGATACTAACCAGGACACAGTCACTCATCTAATTAGTAAACAAATCAATAGTTTGAAAGTAGACATTGTGATTGTAGCCAGTTTCTGAACTTTCACTGTGGTAGATTCAGTAGAAATGGAACACACTTTAGGCACTCCAAGATATCTTACTCTTTTGGGGTCACACACCCTACCAAAAGAGTGATTATCTCAAAAAATGCAAATGGATACTGCCGAAAGTGGATTACCCAGCTTCTTACCAGGCAAAATCCAATCATTCAAAAAACACTTGTCTGTTCAATTTAATTCTACAAGCATTTGGTATGTGCCAGGCGCTGTGTGGTGCTGGGCATACAAACCCAAAACTGAGACAGCCGTTTTCCTCCTTTTTGCTACTGGTAAAGCACAATATGGACACAGATAAATTAATACAAGATAAATATATTCTACTGCTTTTGGAGGCACTGACAATTATGTGGATGCGTTGAGGATTTGGGCACATTTAGTCAGAAGATGAGGCTCAGAGGAGATATATCTGTCTCCAAATATGTGAAAGTCTCTCACACGAAAGATTCAATTTGTTATACGTGACCCCAGAATACAGAAATATGAGTAATACATAGAAGTTGCAAAGAAGCTACCATATTTCCCCATGTATAAAATGCACCTTAATTTTGGGGCCTGAAATTGAAAAAAATATATTACATAAAATTATTGAACTCAAGTTTTATTCATCACAAAATTCATACAACTCCTCTTCACTGTCAAAACTCCCATCCATTAGCTTGTGCTCATCTGTGTTTGATGACAAATCATTGTCTTCATATATTGCCTCGTCCTCAGTTCCATCTATAGCATTTGAGATGCTACACTTCTTAAATGACTTGACAAAGATCTCAATCTTGATATTATCCCAGGATCTTTTCACCCAGGTACAAACTTCTCCTATAGTTGGTTTCGTCACTCTTGCTTTTCATGGCCTTCTTCTGCCGTGGCATTTTCAGTAGGGTTTCTTCTTCCTGTAGCCAGTCTTGGATTCATTTCTCAGTTGGAAGAGGACCATGTTCAGCAGCATGATTTCCATTCACTTTTGCAAACTGGATCACTTTTAACTTGAATTCAGCACTGTACAAAAATCTTTTCTGAGCTATTTCTGGGCAGAACATGGCAAAACATAACCTAATATACTGGTAACAGATGCAAAACAATGAGCACAAAGACAACAAGCATGATAAAGAGAGAAATGCAAGTAAAAAAAATCTACAACAATGACCACAAAAACAAGCACAAAAAAGCAGGAAATGCAAATTAAAAAACTATAATCACTGTATAAGACACACCCAATTTTTAGACCTCAAATTTTTCAAAAAAGTATGCATCTTATACATGGGGAAATAGGTAGTTAGGCTTGGTGTCAGGGGGAAAAATCCTAACAAAAGTGTAAGGTATATTCTATGTATGTAAGATTTATATATCCACATGGGATACCTAAATATATAGGCAGGTGGCCTGAGGTGAGTCATGGATATTTTTGTAATCTTGCTGGCTCCTCACCAAACAAGACCATGACACTTATCTTGAGGGGAACAAAATGGGCATTAAGGATAGCCTATTGGTTATCCTCTAAAAAAAAGGAGCAGTGTACTAGCATCATGCATATTTGCTTCCCCCAAAATATTGCTGCTCTAGAGGCATACATTTTGGAGGGGGGTTGAAACCTCTGAAATCCCTGATCTGTATCCTTTAAGTGAAAATATAACCCAAGCTTAAACTCAGAAGCTTACTTCCTTCCCTCCAATATCATAGTCAATATTATGTAAGCTTATTTATCTAAGGAGATAACAAATAGAAATTGGAGAAGCTCTACAGGTTAAAATATACCAGAAATTACACCCGAGTGAATGGTCTCCTTAAATAGGATTATCCACAAACCCTCTTCTCTACCTAACTTCCCTATTATAATCAAGGATACTACCATTATCCCAGTTCCCTATGCTTGCAACCTAGCTGCCTTGTTCTACTCCCACTTTCTCTCACCCAATCATATCCAAACAGTGGTCAAATTCTAGTGTAATATCTCCCAAAAATATCCCCTTCTCTCCTCTGACAGGTCGTTGTCACTTTACACCTTGACTATTTCAGTAGTCTGTGGTGGATCTTGCTCATTCAAGCAAGTAGTCCCTGAAGTCTCTAGAAAAGCAAGCTTGAAATCATGGGCATGTTGGTTTTCTTTGATTGACTGACCTAAAAGTCTGTTTCTTTCTTTTCATGTGTCAAGAATTGGTACACAAGAAAGTCTAGAATAACATGGTTTTTCTTTCAAAATAGGAATGAAGAATGCCTCTTCTCCATAAATTGAACCAAATCTGCCCCTTTTCTCCTCATTCTGTTCATCATCCTGAAGGATGCATACAGTACAGTTACACTACTCCTTATTCATCTTAGTTATTAACAAAGGTATGCAAGTGTAAATTGGGCTACCTTGAAAGGAGGTGAGTTCCTCCTTCCTTGGAATTCTGCAAGTAGCATCTGGAAAACAATTTGTTGGATCTGTTATAACCGGGATTCCTTTTGTATGTGGGTTGGATTAGATGGCCACTGAGGGCCTGCCAACTATCGAATTCTATGATGCTTTAATTGGGTAAATGAGGAAAGCTCTCTTTTGAAAAGTAGCAGTTGAACTAAGCATTAAAAGAACGTCTATGTTATCCAAGACAGTGAGATAAGCTCTAAGGATACAAAGAAAGAAACTTTAAAAAAATACTAGAAACCAACATTCCTGATATTCTCCAGCCCATTAATGGGGTCTTCTGCCCAATCTCAGCAGAATGAAGGCTGATACAGGGTGCTACGTACAAAAGATTGTTTCTCTTCTCTGGAGTATAAAAGCTAATTTTATAATATTACTTGGTTAATCACTATCCTGTCAGAAACTTTAGAACTTCTGTGAATTAGTAACTAGATACATATTTTCAAAACATATTGTTTATTTTGAAGGTTTATTGCTCCTGTTACTTATCTTTAGTTATATTTATCTCTTTGATAACCATTAATTAATTGCTTATGATGTGCAAAACACTGTTGTAGGCACAGCTAGAAATACTAAAGTTGTTTAGATGTAGGCCCTATCCACATGGAACTTATAATCTAGTGCATAGTGACATATGCATCAAATTTGGTGGTGGAATCTATGGTGTCTTTGGTAATGAGAGCTTACTCTACCATTGAAAACGGGTATGCACTCTACAACTCACAGTCTTAGAGAGTTGTGTAGACCATTTGACAGGTTGTGTCTTGCCTAGGGTCATGGAGCCAGTATGAATCTGAGGCAGGACTCAAAATTCACTTAACCTCTTGAACTCTTAAAAAAAGTATGTTCTAGTAGAAGTTTCAGAAGGTCCATTCTAACTCTAAAATTAATCCATTAATTAAGGTACTCAGGTCAATACAAAAGTACAGATCTAAAGACAACTGCTAACCTATTTGGAAAAGTATGTATCCAAATGCCTCCCTCCTTGAATCTCTCATACCACATTGACCATTTCCTAGAGCCTTATAATGTTATCTTTTTAAAATAGTTATTTGCGTTCTGTCTCTGCTATATTGTCAGTTCTCTGAAAGCCCAGACATTGGATCTCAAGATTTAAAGATGGAAGGGACAGCTTTCCGCGCTGCCCTGAAGAGGGTTCCACGTGGCATTGTTCTCAGTTTCCGTCGTAACTTTAAAGGGAAACTTTTCACAATGTCTGGAGCCTTGGATGTCTTGCAGATGAAGGAGGAGGATGTCCTCAAATTCCTTGCAGCAGGAACCCATTTGGGTGGCACCAATTTGGACTTCCAGATGGAACAGTATATCTACAAAAGTAAGTGATGGCATCTACATCATTTACTCGAAGAGAACTTGGGAAAAGCTGCTGGCAGCTTGTGCCATTGTTGCCATTGAAAACCCAGCTGATGTTAGTGTCATCTCATCCAGGAACACTGGCCAGCGAGCTGTTCTGAAATTTGCTGCTGCCACTGGTGCCACACCTATTGCTGGACATTTCACACCAGGCACCTTCACTAACCAGATCCAGGCAACTTTCAGGGAGCCTCGCCTCTTGGTGGTCACTGATCCTCTGGCAGATCACCAGCCTGTGACCGAAGCATCGTGTGTTAACCTCTCAACCATTGCACCGCGCAACACAAAGTCTACACTTTGCTATGTGGATATTGCCATCCCATGTAACAACAAGGGGGCTCACTCAGTGGGTCTGATGTGGTGGATGCTGGCTCCTGAAGTCCTGTGTATACGTGGTACTGTCTCACATGAACACCCGTGGGAGGTTATGCTTGATCTTTACTTCTACAGGAATCCAGAGGAGATTGAAAAGGAAGAGCAGGTCGCAGCTGAGAAGGCAGTGACAAAGGCAGAATTTCAGGGTGAATGGACTGTACCCCCCTCCAGAATTCACTGCTACTCAGCTGGAAGTGGCAGATTGGTCTGAGGGAGCACAGGTGCCATCTGTGCCCATTTAGCAGTTCCCCACTGAAGACTGGAGAGCTCAGTTGGCTACTGAGGACTGGTCTGTGGCTCCTACTGCTCAGGCCACTGAGTGGGTAGGAACTATCACAGAGTGGTCTTAAGTTTTGCCCCAGATGCTCTAATAGTGTTGGAAAAATGCTGGTGGAAAATAAACATTGGTTTCTCACCAAAAAAAAAAAGATGGAAAGGACAAAGAGAACATTGTATACAGTAACAACGATATTGTTTTAAGAACAACTTTGAGTGACTAAGTCATTTTGACCGCTACGAATACACAAAATAACCACAAAGGACATATGAAAGAAGTATCTGAATCCAGAGAAAGAACTGATAATAGAAATATATATAGAATGGTTTTATATACATACCTATGTACCAAATATATATATATATATATATGCGTGTGTGCATACATATACACATATACTTATACACACATCTATCTATCTATCTCTCAGTCTATATGCACACATACTTGCATGTAATGGTAGCCATCTCAGGGGTATAGGGATGGAAGTAAAAAAGGAGAAAAAAAAGTTACATGATAAGTTCATTATATATTCAAAAAGGAATACCAAGTTGTACATAACAGATTTGCAGTTTCATATAAAATCATCTTTTTTTTCTATTCTACTCTACTGCTATGGAAATGCTTGTTTTATTTCTCAAGTTCAGAATAAAATAAATAAAATTTAAAAAGAAAAGAACATTAGAGGTTAGTTAATCTACTTCCCCTCATTTTCCAGACAAGTGAACTCATGCCTGTAGAAGCTCTACGTCTTGCACATGACAACCAGGTAGTAGTCCCTAGGAGAGGGAGGATTCCAATGAATGTTTGTCTCCCTCTCAGTACCCAGCCCAATGCCTTTAACTAATAAATGTTTGTTGAATGTGGTGCTGGCTTTATTGTGCCTTCTTTTTCCTTATTTTCATTAGTTTTCTTCGTTTCTTTTTTTCAGGTGATTTCACTAAAAGGATCAGTTTACAACCCCCAGAGTCCCAATTGCACAAGTAATAAAACACAAACCAGAAATTTTAAAAGTGATTATTTCATGATATATTAAGTCACATTGAGAAAGGAACACAAAGAAGGGTTAGGATTATTTTGGCATCATTACTCCCCCCTTGTGTGGAAATATAACAGCTAATAAACAGCTGTTGAGTTGCTTGATCTCACAAAAAATTTACTTTTTCTATACCTGCTTACACACACTTTCCTTATGACACTCACCAACTTGCACACCAGCCTGGTTCACAGACATTTTCCCCAAGAGGAGAAGAAACCACAGACAACACTCACAACTCTAGTTCTTTTAAGGCCAGAGCAATTAAATGATGTGTGAATTGTTATACCTAAGAACAGGCTGAGGTTCTAGTAGGACCAGATGGAGGCCTCTTTGGGACTCTTCAGTATTCACTCTTCTGAGTTGTGACATTCACTAAAATGAAATATTCTGGCCTATGCCCTAGCATTTCATTACCTGTCACCAAAGTTTATTGGTACCACTAGACTGCCCTCTCCCTCCACCTACAACCCCACCCAGACATATGGCATTCTGAAACACCATTGCAACTTGGAACTGTGTGTCCACACTGGGGTGGGATTAAGAGCTTTGCTCTGAAGTGGTCACACAGAATATCTGGCCTATACTGATGCAGTTCCTAGTGTATGTGACTATGGAATAAATGATCTGTTCTACATCTCCCCTGAGTTTTTGATGTGTCTTTTCATTGTGGGATGTTTTTGGCATCCTCAAATAGGTTTCAGTTTGATTAAGAAACCTGACATATTCTATTGAAATTTAGGGGACCCTAAGAAAGCCAAGACAGAGTACACATGTAGAGAGAAAGCTAGAACAATCTTGCTTAAGTAAGTTATCTAAACAAGTCATCTCCATTCTTCTAAGAATGTAAGCTCCTTGATTGTGCTTTTTAAATTCTTGAGTTTATTTTTTTGTGGTTATAGTTCCAGAACCCAGCAAAGGTCCTGGTTCCCAACAGGTATCTAATAAATGTCTGTTAATTGAATAGCTTATCCAAAGATGATCATGATCTTTTAAATGACAAGTCTAATTGCCACTTCTCAGTCCTCATACTTCTTGACCTGTTTACTGCATTTGACATCAATCACCTTTTTTGTCCTCTATAATCTCTTCTCTCTAGGTTTTTATGGTTTTTAATTTTTTTTTTATTTTTAGTTAACGACACTCGGTTCTACATAATTTTGAGTTCCAGATTTTCTTCCCTCCCTCCCCAAGATGGCATGGAATCCCATATAACTTCCATGTATAACTTCGCATTGAATTAATTTACACACTAGTCAAGTTATGGAGAAGAATTATGACCAACGAAATGAATCATGAGAAAGAAGAAACAGGACCAAAAAAAATCCAAAAACAAAAACAAAAGAGAGAAAAAGAAAAAAAAAAGGGGGAGGAGGCTAGCATGAAGTGTGCCTCAATCTGCATTCATACTTCATAGTTCTTTCTCTGGATGTAGATAGCATTCTCCATCATGAGTCCTTTGGAGTTGTCT
>JAQQSZ010015814.1:0-11179 GCA_028646595.1 Phalanger gymnotis | reverse complement strand
TGATGGCCTTTATTGCTATCTTTCTGCTTTTGCATTAAGAGTATTTAGTCCAGTCTTGTGTCTTCTCTCTCGCTCTTCAGTTAATCCTATACATGCTGCCACAATTAACATCTTGACTCTTAAATCCAGCTATTTCTCTCGTCTGATGAAAAGACATGATGTAACATCATTAGACTACTGTAATGAATAGTCAGAGGGTTTAGAATAGACCTTCAAAGGTTTCTGTATTTTACCTTGACATTTAATGACCTCTATAAATCTCCTCATCTTATTCAGTTTCATTCTATGATCTAGTATAGCCAAACAAGGCCAATCTCCCACCTCATTGTATGCCTTATATTTCACTTCCTCCAAGCCTTTGTTTATACTTCTTTCTAATTCTAAAATGCCCTCTTCTACCTTTAACTTTTAAATTTCTACTTATCCTTTAGATCCCCCTAGAAAGTCCACTTTTTTTTTCTGGAATCCTTCCATAATTCCAACACAAGCCTCCTTGTACATTTCCTTTATACTTCTCATAAACTTATGTATTATTTTGTACTATAGTCACTTATGTATGTCATTCCCCTTACTAAATTGCATATTCATCAAAGTAGGGTATGATTTTATCTAAATCTTATAAGCTTTATGAGACTTATACCAGTATTCTACACAATATAGGTATGTAACAAATGTATGTTAAACTGAAATGGAATGATATAAAATACAAGTGGGAGAAAGAATGCTTTGATAGCAATTGAACTAAAAAAAATATGCATTCTCCACTGGATGGAAAGCTCCAAATGAGTGAGTCTGGAATGTGGAATGTCAGACAACAAAGTGGTGTCAACATAGACTGCATTATGAAAAGCGTAGACTCCAGACACAAATAAGCGATTTGATGGGACTGGTGTATTTTGCCCTTATCATATAACATCATGAGTATTATGTTCAGTTCTGGGCACCAAAATATAGAAAGAACATCAATTATCTAGGCAGCAACTAGAGGAGGGTAACCAGGATGGTGCAGAGCCCTGAGACCAGGTCACACAAATATTGGTTTATAGAAGTAGGAATTTTTATCCTTGAGAAGACAAGGCTCAGAGGTAAACAGAATAGCTTCCTCCAAGTATTTGAAGGAATGGTCACCTTGAAGAAAGATTCATATTATTGTTTGATCACAGACGACAGCTACTCATTCTGAGCTCGTGCACCTTTCATTTCATCTAAAGCCCGCTAAGGAGAATTTTCTCAAGAAAAAAAAGAACAGTGACAAAACACAAGCTCTTATTAAAAGTTGGCCTATATTTCTTGTTCAGTGAGAACTGGCCACAATGAAACCCACATATACATGGTTATTGTGTTGGTACAGGACCTTGCTACCGATTATTATAACATTATGATGGCCTAATGTTTGGTCTCCCTGATAGAACTCTCTTCAGCATATCTGCTACTCAACTGTCAAACAGATCTCCCCAAAATGCATATTTAACCATGACATACTTAGTCCATTCACTAAATTTCGTTGGCTGCCCTTACCTTCACGATCAAACATAAAATCTTGTTTGGCATTCAAAGCCCTTTACAACATGGCCCCTTCCTACCTTTTCAGTCTTCTCATATTTTTGTTGTTGTACAGTCATTCAGTCATGCTTGACTCTTTGTGACACAATGGACATTGTGCATGGGGTTTTCTTGGCAAAGATTTGCCAAGAAAGCGATTTGCCATGAAAGGGATTTGCCATTTCCTTCTCTAGTGTGTCCCCATTTTACAGATGAAGAACTGAGGCAAATAAGGGATAATTGATTTACCTAGGGTCACTTAGAAAGTATTTGGGGATATATTTGAATTAAGATCTTCCTGATTCCAGGGCTCTACCTACTGTACCACCTAGATGACCTACTTATGCTTTACTGACTTCTGTATACTCTGGGATGCAATGGCACTTGCCTCCTTGATGTTTCTCAACCAAGACCATCCATCCCATGACTACATTCATTTTCGCCAGATGTCTCTCCCTTCTAATCGCTGCACTTTGTTTTCCTTGACTTCAAATCCCAGGTAAAATGCTATTTTCTATAAGAAACCTTTGCCATGTCCCCCTAATTGTTGGGCTTTCCCTCTGTTACTTATTTCCAATTTATCCTGCATATAACTTGTTTATATATAATTGTCTTCAGCTTCTCTCCCTCATTAAACCATGAACTTTTTGAGAGCCAATTTTTGCATCCCCAGTGCGTAGCACAGTTATGCCCAACTCTTTGGGACCTCATGGACACTATCCACGGGGTTTTCTGGCAAAGATATGGAAGTTTTCCATTTCCTTCCCCAGTGTGTCCCCATTTGACAGATATGGAACTGAGGCAAATAGGGGTTAAGTGACTTGCGCAGGGTCACACAGCTACTATGTGAAGCCAGATAAGGTCTGACTGACTCCAGGCCTCATGCTCTATCCACTGCACTACCTACCTGTCCCACCTGGTATATAATAATCACTTTAAATGCTTTTTGAATGATACACAGTTATATCAGCATTTTCTCACCTAGTCTCCAAAGAGAACAAAAACCTACCTCCTGGGTCACTCAGCATTAGATAGTCTTGACTGCTAGAACATACTGCAGGCTCATTAAGGCACTGGTGCTCTCTTTCTCACTAATTAAGGATCTAGGGTGCAAGACCTGTGGTAAACTTCTGGTGAGTCTATCAGTTGATACTTGTTCTTGTTTATTATTCCAATAAAGTTCATTTCATTCCATTACAATGTGTCTCCCCTGCACTCATATCCTTCACCTCTCACTTAAAACTCAAGCTCTGATTGACTTGCCCAGCAGGCTCTCGCATAACTAGTAGGTAGTTTGGGCTTCATGGAATCAGCCTGCTAAGTGTGTCGCACTGGGCTACATGACAGCTGGAAACCTGCTCACCTTCAGATCATTAAAAACATGACAATTTGGTGCCTGCAAAGACTGAAAGGTACTTCTCCCTGGAGGCCAGGTGACTCATGAGTTGACCTCTTCTGGACCACTCTGTTTCAAAATATCCTTATTCTATGATTCCTGGTTTATGTCTATAATGCAGTCAGCAATTTCTCAGTCAACTTTACAACATCCTCTACTACTTACTACTGATTTTTACCTTGGTAAGTCAATAATATCACCAAGCTTTAGGTTTTTTTTTCAGTGTTAAAGTGAGAGACATGTTAGGATCCTACACAGGTGAAGGCATAAATAATGACAGTCACTATGGTGTAAAAAAGGGTGATGATTGGTGGTAGGGATATACATTTTTGGAAAGCTCTGGACAGCTGATTTTATCCTTCACAAGCAATAGTCAGCTTCATATTCCTTCATGTTGCCCTAACAACTCATCTCAATATTGAGAGTCAGGAATCAGAATCACAGAATTTCATTTCTGCAAGGAAATATCAAAAGACATTCAACATTCAACTAAAGCATCAATACTATTTAAAACATCCTCTACAAGTAACCAGTTTTATTCCCCTCTATCTCATCCTTCTTAGTATCAAAAAAACACGGTGTATCTACCTTTCTGGGAGGACTCCATTTCCAATTACTGTAGGTAGAAGACACAAATGTACCACTTGTACACCCTCTGGTTACATTTCCAGTGCCAATAGAAAGCTGCTTATGGCAAAAACCAGAACATTTGTAACATGCTTCTTAAATTTGCTCAATGGAAAACTTAGGTTTTGGTTGCTTTTGCAAGGCCTCTGGAGACTCCCTCTCAAAGAACTTCTTTGTACTACCTTGAGAGAAATACCTCTAGTGAAATAAAAGCAGCAGGGACTTCTGTCTTTGTGGACAAACAATGATCTCTATTGTGTCATCAAAAACTCAAGGAACAATTATAGCCAAGGAGAAGCTGAAAATTCCCTTCAATCATGTTCTCCAAAATTAAAAGTGGTGAGGAACTTGGTTTTTTTTTGTCCAGACCTGTGATTTCACTGATGTATGGAACTTCTAGCGAGGAGACTTCCTCCCCCAGTACAGATTAGCAGCTGTCCTGTGATTTATGTAGAGTCTCTGAAAGGTTGAGCTGCCCAGGGCCTTATAGACAGTATGTGGAAGAGGTAGATATCGACCAAGATCCAAGGCCGTACTACCCATTAGGACATGGCCCCTAAGAGATTTTGATAGATTGATTTTTATCTCCCTTAAAGATATCACTTAAAACATTAAAAGTACCTAACTACTAATAGTTTCAAATATCACTAAAATAATATTTATATTTAAATATTGCTTTAAGATTTATAAGCACTTTTTTCACAATTGATATCAGTAAATTAAGAGGCGTGTTACATCAAAGCGGTATAAAAATATAGCAGAATATGGGGTACTAAAAACAAAAGTTTAAAGATTGAAAACCTGAATATAAAGAGGACGAAATTATTTTCAAAGCAAAAAAATACATTGGATTTTATTTAGAAAAATGAAAATAGCCTACTAATTACACACACAGAAAGGACACTTAAAAAGCAAACCCCATCATAGCAATAAACATTTCTCATGTTTCCACGCCACTGTCAATTCCAAGTAATTACCTCTTCTTTAGCACTCCCTACTAACAAAGCAAAATAATTTAGCCTTTTATGTTGTCCACATTTGACAGAGCATTCAACTTTCAGCACGTCCTCTAAAATCTCTGTGCCAAGATAAGGGAGAGCACTTCATCATCAGTTCTTGAAGGGATTTCTAATGCTGTTTAGTATTGTTTTCACCTACATCATTGTACTAGTTGTGTATTTTATTCTCTTGGCATTGTTTCTTTCATGATATGAATGTGTTCTCCAGTTTCCCCAAGTTCTTCATATTCACGTTTTATTCTACAATAATATCCCCTTAGATTTGTATGGTAGAATTTATTCAGCCATTTCTTAGTCTATGGGTTCATACTAAATGTCTGATTTTCCCCTGCCATAAAAAGTGTTGCAACAAATATTTTGGCATATATAGGTCCTTTATTTTTGCCTTAGAATTCCTTGAGGCTTATAGTCATCTGTCTCAAAGTGTATCAACAGTTTTGTGACTTTATTCTTTCTATATTGCCAAATCTAATGGCCTTTTCTCAATATGCATATTTCTTTGCATCTCTGGAGGTACTGATGCCATTTAGCATCCTTTTTTCCTCAATAATCTTCTCTCACTAGGTTTCCTTGACACTGTGCTCTCATGGTTATCTTTTCTACCTCAATGATTGTTTCTCTCTTTTGCTGACTCTTCTAGATCACACTTGCAGACTGTGGGTGTCTCCCAAGGTTCTTTCTTGGACACTTTTTCTCTTCTCTATCTATATTATTTCACTTAACGATCTCATCTTCTCCCATGGTTTCAGTTAGTATCTCTATGCAGATGACTTTCAGATCTACTTATTGAGTCCTTCCTTTCTCCTGACTTCTGGTCTACCAAATCCAACTGCCTATTAGACACCTCAAACTGGATGTCTTAGAAACATCCTTAACTTAACATGTCCCAAACTGAACTCTTTATCAATCCTCCAAAATCTTCTCCACTTTTCTAACTTCCCTGTTAATGTTAAGAGTACTACTGTCCTCCCAGTATCATAGTCACCCTACTCAGGTACCATCCTTAATTACTCATTTTCTCTTCCAACCCCAATCTAGTTATTTGTCAAATTCAATTATTGCTACCTTTGTAGCCTGTCTCACATATGCTCTCTTCTTTCCTCTGACATTGCCACTACTATGGTGTCAGCCTTCATTATCTAATACCTGCACTGCTGCAGTAGCCTGATGGTTGGCCTCCCTTCCTCAAGTCTCTCTTCATTTCACTCCATCTCCTACTCTACAATTTGGTGTAGAAAGGCAGAAGTTGTCAAAGCAACCTTTTCAGATTGCGATGCAATACAAATTCTTACTCTGTTAATCTGGAGAATATCCCAGATCATGTGATTATTTTATGTGAGCATCAAAATGGAACAGATATCAGAGATTTCATTTAGTCATATTTTAGATATTTTCTGAAGCCACCTAATAAGGTTTAAGCCATTTCACAAAAATGTTCATCACTTATTTTTTTAATTTTTTGTAAAAAAGAATAATTTTTTTCAAAGAGCAGTTATTTATTCTGTCTCTGTGATTTCAAATGACACAGAATATGATGGACAAATAAAGCAAGTTATTCCCTTCATCCCAATTAACAATGTGCAAATGTCAAAGTATTCAAGAGCCCTTGTAAACAACCCTCTTCCACCAGGCCACACTGAATAATCTATAGCTCAAGCTGGGAGAGGTACCATTTCCATCAGACCATTTTTATGGTCACTTTTGCCATTCATGAAACAGCCTCAGAATGAGGAAAATCAGATTTCTGCATACTATAGTACTTGGATAGCTAAATTGACAAGATTTAGAGGAAACCAGGGGTCACCTTTATTTGTGTGCTTAGTATCAAACTTTGGGAGCTCAAAATGGTTTTGTACAAGCCTTCAAGAACTTCCTGTTCTGGTTTTTTTTTATTCCATCTGAAACCTTTTCTTGAAAGCAGGCACTTGTCTCTTAAAGCAGAAACATTTTGGGCTAGCTCCATACCTTTAAGCATTATTCAGTCTTCATCCAAACAAAATGGTTGACATTTAGATACTGGAGCATTTAGGGCATCAGAGGTGTGCTTCTAGGAAAAAAAAGAAAAAGATAAACATTATTTACAATGCATCAGCATGGATTCAGCATTCATGACAATCTAGTGTGACACTAATTTGGCTAGTAGCTGTTGTAGGGGTGTAAGACCCAACAAGACCAGCAACAAGAGCTGCCAGCACAGATTCTTTGATGTGCTTTTCTAAGGAAAGCAACTTTAAGGGGTTAACAACTTCCCTTTAATCAAACATATATAGGTATAGATATAGATATAGATAGATAGATATAGATATAGATAGATAGATAGATGTATAGATATATATAATTTACTTAGTTCAGGAGGAAAAGCTAACACCCCAAACTTCAGAACAAATATAAAGAGAAATTACAAACAGAGACAATATAAAAGAGCAAATAACACAATTCTACAGGCTTTTTCTGATCACATACATAGTTACCAAAAAGAGAAGCACCAACATCTGGGTTTTTCAAAGCCAGGGAAGCTCCAGCAGTGACCCAGAGTCTCCACACCAGTAGTTTTCCAGTGAATGAGATCCCCAAACAAAATGCTAACCTCTGAGTTTATATACCCTGTCCAGGGGCTGAAGGTTTTATACCTAATCAGCAAAAAGGTGTGGGCCTGGGGCTTAGAACCTAGTAAACTTAATCAAATGCTTTATTACTTTAAATTACTTTGCTTTTACTTTGTTACTTTACTTTAGCATTCTCAAAGAGAAGCAGTTTTTTAAAAAGTCCTACCCTAATTACCTATATATCTCCACCCCTTCCAGGATCCTTGGCTTTACACAATCTAAATAGCCATGGATCCTGGAAAAAATAGAAACATTATACTTTGTTATCATATCAGGGAACTAAAGCACAACATTCGCAACAACATAACAAAACATATCATTCAGTATCACTCCCCAAAATACTTGTTACAATACAAACACCATCCACCCCTAGGTGACACAGCATATTACAATCTTCTTTAGTACATCAGAGTGTCTAAGTGTCTAAGTAAAGTCCTTCTTGAGGTCATGTCCTTCTCCCCACACAGCTGTTGAAGTCTTCCTCCTGGAAGATACCCTCAGGTACCTGCATGCTTTAATCAGCAAAGTCCCAAAGTAAGCAAAAAAAGTCCAAACAAAGTTCTCTTGGGGATGTGTCCTTCTACCCAGGAAGCCCATAGTGTCAGGGTGGGGAGAAGGACACATCCCCTAGAAAACTTTATTTGGACTTTTTTTTTTCTGTATTGGGACTTTGCTATTTAAAGCATGCTCGTACCTGAGGGTACCAGGAGGAAGCCTGCAACAGCAGTGTGGGGAGAAGGACATACCTTCAAGAAAGACTTTACTTGGGCTCTCTGCGGAGACTGAAGAAATTGCACCTTGTTTTGACCTAGGGGTAGATCGTGTTTGTACTGTGAACAAGTATTTTGGGAATGACATTGAACGATACATTTTGTTATGTTTTGAATGTTATGCTTTCATTCCCTGATTGGATCACAATGTATAATGCCTCTATTTGTTCCAGGATCCATGGCTGTTTAGATTGTATAAAGCCAAAGATCTTGGAAAGCGGTGGAGTGTTACTGTGATTAGGGTGGGACTTTTTTTTACTGTTTTCTCTCTTAGAATGCTAAAGTAATCAAGTGCCTTTGATTAAGTCTTACTAGGAGCTACTCCCTTTTGCTACCTAGGTATAAAGCCCCAGGCCCATACCCTTTTGCTGATTAGTTGTGGAGTTTTGGTGCCCTAAGAAGGGTCTATAAACTCAGAGCTTAGCGTTTTGTTTGGGGCTGTCACTGGGATTGGCTCCCAGCCAATTATTTGACTTTTTAGCTCTTTGTTAAGGTAGGTCTATGCTTCCACTTTGGCAGGTGTACTTTCCCAAGCTTTAGTGATTTTGTGTAGCTGTTTTGGAGAAATTTCTAGAGACTTGTAAATTTTTGGTTCTTCCAAGATTGTATGACCAAAGTTAAGGTGTTTGCTGCTCTCCTGGCCTATTTCTGGTCTGTGAGTGACCACAAGCACTCTTTTCTGCCTTGGAACTGTGAGAAGGATTTTCTCTCAACTGCCACCACAAGCCACTCCATGACATACTCCTCCTCGTCCCTGGACCACCACCTAGGACTATGACCCACAAGGAAACATGGGCAAAGCAAAGGAATCCTGCCTCAGTGGCAGCAAAGAGAGCCCTGCAGTCCTCCTCTGATCAGCCACTCAATCCCCCCACCATCTGTGGGCCAAAAGCTCCAGAAGCCCATGATTTCTTGTATAGTACATCCAAACATTTTTTCAATCATAGCTTTAAGGTCCTGTGATCCTTGAATTGTATTTCCTAGATATGTTTTCTAAGTCAATTGCTTTTTTAAAATGAGATAACTTACACCTTCAATTTTTAAATATTTTGACCTCGTTTTAACATGTTTTTTGTTGAAATAGAGTGCTACAAGTGGAGATTGGAATAAAGTTGGGGAGGGCCTTGATTACAGGTTAACTAATTTATGCTCTGATTAACCACGGAATAATAGGGAGCAATGGAAGCAGGATTTAAGCATATTGAAGCAGGAGAATGCTGTGAATATGGCTATACATTAAAAAGATTAATATCATTGTATCAGTTTGTGAATGGATAGACATGATTCCCCTAAACCTCAACATGTGGTAAGGTTTCATGAGTCTAAAATCTGTGATAAGATTTAATAGATTGTTTTTGGTCATCCATTTGTAACTTATCACTTGATATATATATATATATATATATATATATATATGTATATATACATATGTATGCATGTATATATACACATATATATACACATATATGTATATACATAATTTTATCCTCTAAAGATTTATAGCAGTCTAGGAATATGTTGTAGCAATGTATTTCTCATTTATGGATTGTAAATCCACTGTAATTAATTAATAAGCTTCAGCCCCCACTACAGTTTATTAAAAAGCATTTATTAACAACATAAAGAAACCTCTTTCCCAATAATAATTCTTAATTTTCTTTATTCAAATAATTATAAAAAATTGAAATATATAAAATTTGTTTCACAAATGAAGTCAATAATAAATATAAGATACATATGTGGGTGATATCTTTGTTATGATGAATGTCATAGCCCAAGTGATCTCAAACCTTTAATACATTATAATAGTTAATCCTTTTCACTTCTCTGTAAGCTTATTCTTAATCTATTTAGTTCACTCCTGATGCTGATTAAAGTATCTTATTAAACTTCTTAATAGATGCATAGCAGGGTTATTTTCATTTTTTTTTCAGTAATTAGAGGAAACAATCTCTCATAAATATACTGCACTTGCCCTTTCATACAATTCTAATATATAGAATGCTTAACTCAGAGTAAGAAAGATTTTAATCTGAATCCTGACTGAAACACTTACCACCTGTGTGACAAGTCATTTAAACTCTATCTGCCTCAGTTTCCTCATTTGTAAAATGGAAACAATAATAGCAACAGCCTCAAATGGTTGTAGTGAGGATAAAATGAGATAATGTTTGTAAAATATGTCACAAACTATAAAGAGCTAAGTAAGTACTACTACTACTTATTATTATTATTATTTACAACACAAGACTTAGAATAGTTCAAACACAGAGGTTTCTTATCTCTTTCCAATCTGTCTTCCACACAGCCTTTTCACAGATCCTCATGGAACAAAGTAAGGGGTTCACAGGTAAATGTTTAGCAAATGGATCTCAAAAAATGTACACACAACACACTTTAAAGTTTAATCAGCATTATTAACATTTTTCTCCATCACTTTCTTTAAATGTAGATAATCAACAAAATAATAAAGTCCACAGGTGTAGCATTTCCTAAAATGCAAAGTGTATATGCTCACCCTAAAAATTTAACAATCAGTTTTCATGAGCTAGTAGAAGCTGACTCCAGCACGCCATCGAATAAAATAAGCATGTTGTCCATGGTTCTGTAGCATGAAATACTTCACAGTTATTCAAATTCTTGGTGGATTCTTTTAACTGCCAGCATACATCGCTCTTCTCAACATTTTATCTCCTTCTATGTTCTTAAAATTTTAATGAGACAGGTACAGTTCTTATAGCCTCTGAAAGAAAACTATTCAAAACAAGGTTTACGTAAGAATAATATGTGAATCTAAGGAGAGAGCCTGGAGAGAAAGGTACTGTCCAGATGCTATTGTAATAGTCTAGCTGAGAGATAATGGGAGTTCATTTTAGGTCTTATCAATGCGAACAGAGAGGAAGTGATAAACTGAAAAATATTGTAGAGTTAGAATTAACTGATAAATAGCTAATTGTATATGTTCAGACTTAGGGAGGAGTCCAACATGGCTCTCAGATGTTAAACCTCAGGTATTAGGAAATTAAGAATGACATTATGTGTTGTTAAGCAAAATTGTCTCATTAGCATGGCTTTTGTTTCTTTTGAGTGGAAGTACTTTCAGCTGTTAAGTGCTAAGCCCCAGGCCCAGGGCCCTGTCAGGTGTGAAACCTGTGTGGGTGTGGATTGGTGACTTAGGAGGGGCCAGCTCGGGAACCAATGGTCTCTGGTCATTGAGGC
>JAQQSZ010015813.1:0-11179 GCA_028646595.1 Phalanger gymnotis | reverse complement strand
AGTGAAAACCTTGGATGGCATTTACACAGAGAAGGTTGCCATGGGCTACTCACACTCCTTGGCGATCTCAAGGGACTGAGAGCGAGACTGAAAAAGAAAAGCTAAAAAACTCCCTGAGTATAATCCGCGCACCCTTTCCTGATACGGGGTCAGCTAGGCTTCTGGAGGCCCCTCCAGGCTCCTGCAGGCAGCTGTCATTTTCAGTGTGTACTGGGACACAGAAGGCTAATGAGAAGAGATGACACAGTGAAAAGGTGCCCCGAAGCTCTTATTTGTTAGTTTTCCCCGAGGTTCCATTTTATAAGCAAATTCAACTTTTACTGCCTTTTTACTGTACGATTTCCAAAGAGTTTCTTGCTCCCTTCCCATACCCCAAATGTTAATTATAATATTTGCTCTTAAAAAAAAAGAAAAACACTAGAGAGAATAGGAATAAATGGAGGATTCCATAAAAGGATAAGTGGCTTCTATCTAAAACCATCAACAGGCATTTTGTAATGGGGATAAACATTTCCAGTAAGATTGAGGGTGAAACAAGCATGTTCATTATCACAACTGTTATTCAATATGGTACTAGGAATGTTAGCTTTAGCAATAAGAGAAGAAAAAGAAATTGAAGGAATTAGAATAGACAAAGAAGAAACTAAGTTATCGCTTTTTGCAGATGATATGATGATATAATTAAAGAATCCTAGAGAATCAAATAAAAAAACTACTTGAAATAATAAATAACTTTGCAAAGTTTCAGGATATAAAATAAACCCACATAAATCATCACCATTTCTATATATTACTAACAAAGCCCAATAGCAAGAGATAGAAAGAGACATTCAATTTAAAGTTACTGTAGACATTACAAAGTATTTGAGAGTCTACCTGCCAAATCAAACCCAGGAATTATATGAGCACAACTATAAAACACTTCTCACACAAACAAAATCACCTCTAGTCAGTTAGACTTAGTTCTTCTCAGCAATGCAAGGACCTAAAACAATTCCAGAAGACTCATGATGGAAAATGCCATCCACATCTAGAAGAAGAAATATGGAGTCTGAATGCAGATTGAAGCAGACTATTTTCTTTTTTTGTTTTGTTTTATGTTTTTGTTTCTCACAGTTACTCCCATTTGTTCTGATTCTTCTATACAACATGACTAATGTGAAAATATGTTTAATAGGAATGTATATATAGAGCCTATATCAGATTGCATGACATCTTGGGGAGTGGAAGGGGAGGCATAGAGAGAAAATTTAAAAGTTATGTAAGTGAATGTTGAAAACTAAAAACAATTAAACTTATTTAAAAAAGATGAACATTAGCAAATAACTTGTAATTTTTTGGACAAAATGAAATGCCTTTGAAATGTGAAATTTAAAATAATAAGGAGAAAAATTGGAAAGGTAAAAACAAAAACACAATTGATGTGAACTCAGATTTCCTTAAGGACTTTTCTTTTAAATTACTTGATCAATAACACAGGAATATCCTCACAGTGTATTCTGTTAGGAAAAGATAATAGAGCCTTTGATCAAAAGAGTTTCAAGCTTTCCCTTGGTGCTTTTTTCTGAAAAACTATGTCCACTCATTTATAGAAACAAAGAAAGTCAGCATTTTCAGTGGCAGAAATTCAAAATAACAAATATATCCTTATATATATATTATGCAAAGAGTAGAAGGAACTAGAAACCAGTCATTGTGAAATGTCCTATGACAGTCACGAAGGAGCTGGGTCTAATCCCTCGATAAATTGTAAGGGGAAAAAAGGACATTTTCACTTACAGAAACAGGAGAGTCAGGAAGAGAACAAGCAGTGCCCAGGTGCCAGCACTTAAGCTTGGAATGATGTTCATTGTCAAGCTCTCTAGTCAGCTTTTTATTTCTCTCTTTCCCTTGTCTCTTGTTGCTCTTTAGTTCTTAATACCTCAACTGGAATATTCTGGAAGGAATACATAAACTGCAAAACAAGGGGTGGAGTTAAAGGGACAGCCAATGAAACTGTGATCTAGCTGGGAAGTTTTATAGATCCCATACAAATACTCATCCCTGAAGTCTCAGAGTTTATCTTTATGGATGTATTGTAGGAAAGAAGTGCATGGAATCCTGTGATGGTCAGTTAAATCCTGAAAACAATGGTTAAACTTAGTCATTTTAAATATGTAATAGTAATGATGCAAACATCATTGATCCTTATCAGAAACAGTGCTGACAAAACAAAAGTGGAGTTAAAGTTCTATGGAGGTCTAAAGTACAAATGGAACAGTCAACAAGCATGTTTTAAGTGACTGTATGAGCTAGGCACTGCACTTAGTCCTTAAGATACAAAGATGACAATTCGGGCTATCAGAATTAATACATGGATGAGCATGGGAAAGTCACGAGTCATAGAACCATGAAGAAAAGAGGTGAACTCAGATTCATTAGGCATAAGTTTGAATGCAAAGTCTGCCACCTACAGTCATATATTACTAAGATTCCTCTTTGCTGATGAGGCTGTATCATACATAGTTACAGCATGAAAACAACAGAATTATGGGGAGGAGGAGGAAATGCCCACCTTGTGTCCTTTAGTCTTCCATAGAAAAACCTACCCAAATGGAAGTTTCTCTGGAAGCTTCACAATGTGACCAAGTCCCAGATGCTGACCAGGGTCAGAAACACCATCCCAAAACAAATTAGAAGCCTCAGGTAAAAATTAACTGCTTGCTTGCAACTACTGATAAAAAAATAAATTCTGTTCATACTCTTCCCTAAATCACAAAATCATATGATTTCCTATGATGCGAAAGGGAGCTGAAATGCCATCTTACTACAGAAAATGCATGAACAAACATCTTTTCTGTAGCAGGCCAAGCAAGTGCTCATTTAGCCTTTCTCTTGTTAGTTGTTGAGTCATTTCAATCGTGTCTGACCCTTAATGAGCACATTCAGGGCTTTTTTGGCAAAAATACTGGAGTGGTTTGCTATTTCTTTCTCCATTTAATTTCACAGATGAGGAATCAAAGGAAACCGGGCCACACAAATAGTAAGTGTCTAAAGCTGGGTTTGTGCTTAGGTCCTCTTTACTCCAGGGCTGGCACTATCCACTGCATCAACTAGACTTTCTCTGAAGACTTCCAAAGAAGGCAAACCTACCTCCTGAGGCAAACTAGTTCCAATTCTGGGTAGTTCTAATCCTCAGGAATTTTCTGCTCCAATCAAGCCAGCACCAATCGCCCTGTAACTTCCATGGTTGGTCCTAGTTCTGTGCTCTACTGCCAGGTAAACCAAATCTAATCTCTCATCAATGTGGCAACTCTTAAAGCAATTGAAGACAGCTAGACCACCTTCCTAAATTGCCTCTGCCCCAAGCAAAGCATCATCACTTCCTTCAGTTGATCTTCAGATGGCATAGATTAAAGCTCTCTGCCAATCTTGGTTGTCCTTCTTTAGATATTTTCTTTTTTTAAGGGTCATTTCTCAAACATGGTGGCCCTAACTGGCACAGTATTTCATATCAGATGTGACTATAGTGGAGGACAGTGCGACTGACATCTTCCTTGTGCGAGACATGTTACCCCTTTTCTTTTTTCAATTCAATTTTCTTTCATTTTCAGCTCCAAATTCTCTGCCTGTATCTTCTTCTCCCACCCTACCCATGGGTATGCAAGAAAAACAAAACCTCTTAAAGTTATGTATATTGATGTAAAACCAATTCCCAATTAGCTATATCCCTATTCCAAAAATAGAAAAGAAAGTTTAAAAAAGTATGCTTCAATCTGCACTCTGAGTACGTCAGCTCTATGTCCTGAAGTTGTATAGCATATTTCACCATGGGTCCTTTTGATGCTATTAGTCACAGTGCTTAACAGCATTCCATAGACTTCAAAGTTGACTACTTTTTACAATATTGTAATTGTATAAGTGGATCTCCTAATTCTGCAATATTATGTATTTTCTTTCTCCTTTCCCATCCTACTGCTTGTAGTGAAAGTGGCGTCAATGAATTTCTGGATGTCAGCTTGCTAAAGAACTGACCTCTCGAATAGGACTCTTTACTTCTTGGGGGAGGGACAGCTTTAAGTCCAATTTCAGCAGGAAGAAGCTTTGGAGGACAAGACCTTTGCTCCTTACCCCAAGATTTTGAGCCCTATTTGTTCAAAGGGGGGATGATGGCATTGTTTTATATGCTTATCTTATGTTATCCCTGTTATATTGTTGTGTAAATTTCTGTTGACATCAGTTATCCCAGAATTCCCACTGCCCTATATAATGGATATGAAAGATCTTGGGGCTGAAAGAAATAGCAATTTAGATTTGAAGATCTTTCCCACCCATTAATAGGCCATGTGACCTGCTTATATCAAAGGAAGTCCAAGACACATGTGGTGGGAGGAGCTTTCTGAGAGGAAAAGGAGAGTGGGTCACAGGAAATGTAGAAAGAAAGAACAGTTATAAGTGAGGGACAGAGCAGATGTGTGTTGGCTGTTAGTGAGTTTGTTTTTGGGAGACCCCATCAGAGGAGTTTATGGTTATGGAATGGAGTGATTCTCTGCTATGGTATTGTGTACTAAATTCCTTGCTGGTATAGTGGATTGGGCTTATTGGTTATGGGATTTGGTAGTCTGGTGTCTGAATAAATGTTTTACTTATTCTACCTTCGATGTGGATGGTCTCATATATTTTGTGATATGGAACTACATAAGCATATTAACAATTATCATCTATATTGTGATTACTGCCTTGCTAATACAGATGATAATAAAAAAGATAAAAAGTTAGAGAAGAGGAGAAGGAGGAAGAAGAGGGAAAAGAGGAGGAGGAGGAGAAGGGAAAAGAAGAGGAAGAAGAAGATGATGATGATGATAAGGATGATGCTGATGAAAGAAAAATATAGTTAACAAATATTACTATCAACAACTGTGAATGTGAATGAGATGAATTTAGACAGTAAATGGAAATTATTTGGAGAATGGATTAGAAATCACAATCCAATGATAGATTGTCTACAGGAAATGTTCTTGAAACAGAATGGCACACATATGGACTTAAAATAAACGGCTGTAACCAAATGTATTGTACTTCAACTGAAGTAAAATAGGAAGGGTGGCAAACATATCAGAAACAGGAAAATGAAAAATAGGTCTGATTAAAAGAGATCATCAGGGAAACTGTGTTTTGCTAAAAGTTATCATACAGTATAAAGTAATATTAATACTAAACATAGATACACTAAATGGAAACACATTCAAAACTCATTCAAATTCTTAAAGGAAAACTTAAATGAGGAGGAAATAGACAGTGAAACTGGATAATTGGACACTTCAAATTGACCTCTCCCAGAACTAGATAAGTCTAGTTCATAAAATAGCTGAGATAAAAAGTTTAACTCATTAAAAATGAATTAAAGAGATGAATAGAATTTTTTAAAACTTAGATATGACAGACCTCTGGAGAAAACTGAATGGGAAAATGGGAAAATACTTTTTCCATCTGCTGTACATGGAACTTTCACAAGAACTGACCATGCATTAGGGTATAACACTCTCACAAGCAACTATGTAAAGGAGACATTGAATGCCTTCTTTTTGGACCACAGTGAAATGAAAATCAAATTTAATAAAGAGTTTTTGAAGCATAGATTAAAAATTAATTGAATACTAAACAGTCTAATCCTGAAGATTGCATGGGACAAAAACAATCCATAGAAATGATCAATAATTCCATTAAAGATAATGACAGCAATGAGACATCATTCAACATTGATGGAATGTAGCCAGAGCAACATGTAGGAGAAATTTTATATCTCTAAATCCTTAAATCAGGGGTGGGGAAACTAGCCTCAGGGCTACGAGTGGCCTTCTAGGTCCTTAGGTGCTGCTTTTTGCCTGAGTCAAAATTTTACAAAACAGATCCTTTTACTAAGGGGATCTGCTCTGTGAAGTTTGGATTCAAAGCGCCACAGTTGAGGACCTAGAGGATCATACATGGCCATGAGGCCACAGGTTCCCCACTCCTGCCTTAGAGCAATAAAAGAGGGAGATTGCTGATCAATGAATTGGGAATAGAATTCTAAAAAAAAAAACTAAAAAAAGAACAAATTCAAAATCTCTATTGAAACACCAAAATACATCAAAAGCAGATTCCAAAATTGTAAATTAAAAAAATGTTTTAAATAAAATGGAGATCTGGTGTACATCAAAAACATTAAAATAGATACATCATTGCTTAATTTGGTTTTTAAAAAAAAGAAAGAAGAAAGTCCAATTGCCAGCATTAAAAGTGAGAAGGATGAATGCAGTATGAATGCAGATGAATTTAAGGCAATTATTAGAATCTAGGTTTTTTTTTTCCAATTATGTGTCAATAAAACTCACAATCTTCATGAATTGGATAAACATTTACAAATATATAAATTGCACAGATTAACATAAGAGGAAATAAAATACTTTAATGACCCTAACTTAGAAAAAGAAATTTAATAAGCCATAAATGAACTCCCTAAGATAAAATTCATATGACTATATGGATTTACAAGTGAACTCTAGCAAACATTCAAAGAACAATTAATTTCAGTACTATACAAACTATTTAAAAAATAGCTAAAGAACAAGTTCTACCAAATTCTTCCTGTGAAACAAATGCAATCTTGATATCTAAATTGGGGAGATCAAAAACAAAGAAGGAAAACTATTGGCAAAATTTCTCTAATGAATATATGCAAAATTTTTGAACACTGGAAAGAAAGCTATAGTAACATATCAAAAAGATTATTATTACCAGGTAGGACTTATAACAGGAATATAAACCTGCTTACATATTAGGAAAACTATAATTGACCATATCAATTAAAAATTCATGTAGCTGTATCAACAGATCGAGAAAAGGTCCATAACAAAATATACTATCCATTTGTATTAAAAACACTAGAAAGCAAAAGAATCAATGAAGCTTTTCTTAAAATGATTAACAGTACCCATCTGAAAACAAGAGCAAGCATTATAATAGGAATAGACTAGGAGTCTTCCCTTTGAGATCAGGTATAAAACAAGGATATGGGTTATTACCAGTATTAGTCAGTATTGTACTAAAATGTACTATAGCAATTGACAAGAAAAAGACATTGAAGCAACAGGCATAGGCAATGAGGACTAAAAAACAAAACATGATCCCTCTTTGAAGATGTTTAGAGAATCAACTGACAAAATACAGTCAAACAAGTTAACAACTTCAGCAAACTGGCAGTATATAAAACAAATCCACATAAATCATGAGCATTAAGGAAGAGATAGAAATACAATTTTCATTTAAAATAACTGTAGAAAAAGTCATTCCCCAATTGATAAATGGTCAAAGGAATGGGCAGTTTTCAGATGAAAAAATTAAAGCTATTTATAGTCATATGAAAAAGCGCTCTAAATCATTATTTATTGGAGTAATGCAAATCAAAACAACCCTGTAGTGCCACATCACATCCATGAGACTGAATAACATGAAAAACAGGAAAATGATAAATGTGGGAAAATTGGAACACTAATGCACTGTTGGTGAAGTTTTGAACTGATCCAAACATTCTCCTAACAATTTGGAACTATGCCCAAAGGGCTACAAAACTGAATATTCTTTGGCCCAAAAATATTGCTTCTAGGTCTATATCCCAAAGAGATCATAAAAATGGGAAATGGATTCACATGTACAAAAATATTTGTAGCAGCTCTTTATGTGGTGGGAAAGAATTGGAAATTGAGGGGATGCCTATCAATTGGGGAATGATTTAACAAGTTGTGGTATATGAATGTAATGGAATACTATTGTGCTATAAGAAATGATGAGCAGGCATACTTCAGAAAAACCTGGAAAGACTTATATGAACTGATGCTGAGTGTAGTGAACAGAACCAGGAGAACAGTGTACACAGTAACAGCCACATTGTGTGATGACTAACTTTCATAGACTTGGCTCTTCTTAGCAATGTAAGGATGTAAGATGACTCCAAAGACTCATGATGGAAAATGCTATCCACATCCAGAGAAAGAACTTTGGAGTATGACTGCAGATGGAAGCATACTGTTTGCTTTTTCTTTTTGATGTTTTGTTTTATTTGTTCTTGTGGTTCCTCCCATTGGTTCTAATTCTTCTTTATAACACAACTTGTGAAAATATGTTTAATAAGAATATTTAAAAAAGGGGGGGGAGAATATTTAGGACTTCTCATTGATGTCCTGGAAGTCATCCAAAGATAGTCATAAGAGCTGGTAATATCTGCAGGAGCCAAGTACAAACTATATTAATTGGGTTAAGGTAAGCTTCAGGACTCTACAAGGAACTATGCTGTACTTATAGAAACTTTATAAGAGCCATACTAAAGAGAAAAAAGAATTCCCAGAAGCTGTAAGCTGTAATCTTACCCCTGACATGAGCTCTCTATGCTTAAATTCACATTCCCCTGACTTCTATATGTACTTGTGGATATGTGTTCCATGTTTTGGGGGAAAATGTTAGTGCTACCTCTTCTGACCATACCATCTTGGTAAATAACTATTTCTCAAAGCTAATTGTCTGTCTACATAATTGATATCAATGGATGATCAATAAAGGAAATACCCTGGTGGGTCTCAAGAGTTATAGTATTAGAGCTCACATAAACACACGCACACACACGTTCCTCAGGTTATCCTTCAAACCCTAAGGGGAGAAGTAACTGGTCCTTTCTAGGAATTCATCTTGCCAATATTAGTGTGTTTGGGAGAGTGAAACCAAAGTCTGCTCTGCGTATGTACATATAGTCTCCTCTGAGACAATCAGAGCAGAAGTGTTTCAGTTTTGCTTTGATATTCTAGCATCTTGCACAGTTTTTGGCACAGAGTAGGCACTTATTAAGTGCTTTGTGAATGACTGACTGACTTTGTCAGATCTTCCCTAACTGCACCCTTACTTCTTGCCTCACCCTACATATCTTACTCTACTTACATTCTGTCCTTTTCTCCATGCTTGAGTGAGGAATACTACCTCTATACTTGGAGCTCTTCTATCTGAACAAAGGAAATCTATCATGTCATTCCTTAATCCCACCCATCAGTAGAAGAAATAACAATGATCCTTGAGGTCAGAGAACATTTCATTTTTTTCTTTGTTCCCTTAGACATTAGCACAATGCACACTCTTAATCTCTTAATAAATGCTTACGGAATTGAATCCCTTGCATTTACAGACTGCTTCAATTGCTAGGGGAAAACAGTTCCTCAGATTTTCCAGGGACCAAGGAAGAAAGAACAAAAGCATATAAAAATAAAGCCACTTGTAGGAACAGATCATTTGCATTGCTAAATCATAAAGCTAAAATCAATAGCTCCTAGCCCTGGGAGCAATGGACTGGAAACAGTCCTATAGATCCCCTGTAGTCTGTACTGAACAGAGTGCTCAAAAGGTCCCAGTCATCATCAACTCAATAAGTAAAGTCGTGACCTTATGAAACTATAGCAGTTGAAGGATGATTCTCTCTGGGTAGGGTCAGTATATCAGGTATCCTAAACTCTGACACCTTACATGCCCTAAGGGAAAAGGAAGAGTTCAAAAAGTTCTGCCAAAAACAGAGACTTCATTGATGTGATACAAATTTGTCACTGCCGTGTTCCACAGATGTTCTCTTTGCACTAGACTAAAGGCAACTTGTCAGGATAGGTGACACATAATACTATTCATTAAGGAAGAGATGACACAGACAGGTAAAAAATGGAGAAAATACCAGAGGACACTGGAGACCCACAGCAGCTCTACTGGAGTGAGGTTCTACCTGTATCCTAGACTTCTTCCAATTCTATCTAGTATGCTTAGGGCCACCATTACCAGCAATAAAAACTTTCTTTGCTACTTTTCCTTGCTGGCCATAGGTACCTCCCATGGAAGGAAATGGGGCTATTGCCCTAATTCCTTGATGTATAAAAGTCAGGGTCTCCCCACATACATGTCCCTCCAAGCCCTCCAGATCCCCATAGATCAAATCCAATTATTTCACTTTTGGGGGATGGGGATGGTGGTGCCAGCTGCCTTGGAGTTAAGACCTGAGATCATGCCCCACAAGACTTCAGTCTTTTAAGCTACAATAAGTCTTCCCTGAAACCTCATTGTACTAGTTTCTGAATGGCCCACTATATTCCGGTCAGCTTCACCCATGCCTTGCATCGCTCTCTGGCCATTTTTACAAAAGCTGCCTTGCCACAGCGCAGATACATTCTACTTCGTTCTCTAAGCACAGTCATTAACACTTAAGAAATACTTAATAAATGCCTTTTCATTTATTTTTTGATTAATTCATAGATTCTATCTCTGAGCCAGGAAACAGAAAAGATCTTCTTTAGTTACAAGTATAAGTTGCACCATGGACCCACCAGCCAAAAAGAAGAAACATCATCCTCAATTCCAATATTCTTATAAATTAGACAGGGCAAATATTATACCTATTTGATATCGAAGCTGAGGCCCAGGGAAATTAGATGACAGTGAAAGGGCTAAAAGAACTCAGTCTCTATACTCTGGAGCTTGTTTTTTTTATTTTGAACTATGCTATTTCTCTAACCAAGTACAGACTCTCAGAAGCTATGGCTAAGACTCTCAGAAGCTATGGCTAGGTACTGTTAGGAAGGGATATACTTGCTTCTGGTAGGTACAGGGCTATCACAAACCCTCCGTCAGACTCCTACATTATTTTATCCCTCAAAAAAAGTCTCATGATTCTGGTCTTCAAGTCCATTTATTCTGTCGTCCTCAAGAGACAAAGGACTCATGGGCAAAGATTTTGTTTAGGTCAAGCTAGGGAAAGAAGAGGGAAGAAAAGGAGGATTACATATATCACTTGGGTAAAAACTATAATGGAGACAAAAGCACACTGAAAAATGCACAACTTTCCTTAACTTCAATTTCCCCATCTATTTGGTGGGTACAAAAATGCCTAACCCATTTAGATCAAATATATCTGAGTACATGTTGTGGAGAGAATTCCAACCTGCATTGGTGTAGTAGGAAGGCTGAATTTATAATCTCAAATATGATCATGTATATGTTTGAATGGTTTGAAATCGCAAGGTATGAGAGATTCTCTAAGTAGAAAACAACAAAAAATTTATTTAGGCCCCACCGCAGCTTATCCGTGAACCAGCCTCCCCATTCCGACATCTTGACAAAAAGACTCCAGGCCCAGAAAGCC
>JAQQSZ010015812.1:0-11179 GCA_028646595.1 Phalanger gymnotis | reverse complement strand
TCTGATATTTATATGATCCTTTTTGAGATCATAAATTCGGCCTTCCTACTACAGGGGGAGGGAGAGAAGGGAGGAAGAAAGAAAATGTGGAACTCAAAATTTAAAAAGAAAACAAATGTTAAAAATTGTTTCACGTTTAATAGAGAAAATAAAATATTAAATAAGTAAAAAGTAGAAATAAAAAGAACATTTGTTATGAGTGATAATACTGAAGATCGTGTTGGAAGAGGATATGTTGGCAATAACATAAAGAAATTGCTTGCGTTTTGTTAATTAAAATGAATTATTTTAAGTTAAGATCACCATTGATATTCAATATTAAGTTTTCAATAAAACATTGAATTTTTTAAAGGATTGGGGAAAATAGAAAACACCAGTTTACTTGAGATTCACTACATAGCCATATCTAAAAACACCAAGTGAAATAGGGTAGTTTAATCTAATTTGAACAAAAATAAATCACTTGAAATTCCCACCTCCTTCATTTGAATTACTTAAAAATAATTGTCTCAATTATGCATTTTATTCTGGCTATGGAAAATCATCTCTATCATAGTATGCTACCCATGACATGATATCCTACAGATATAGATATACATAGATAGGTAGATTCACTACTTATTCATTTGATCATAAATGTAGAGTTAGAAGGCACCTTATAGTCGATTTAGTCCAACCTTTGCAGATGAAGACACTGAGGCACAGGACTGATAAGCAGTTTGCCCAAGGTAATAGCAAGAATCAAAAGCAGGACTTGAGCCTGGGACCTGACTCTAGAGTCACTATTCTTTTAGCTGTACCATACTGGTTTCAACAAGAAAGACAGTAATTAATTTCTCTTCTTCCTAGCAATTTGACAGCTATAGTTTAAATTTTCCTTCTAGCTCCAGCTTCTCAATAATTCCCATCTCACAGCCCCAGAAATAACAGTAAGGTAGTAACAGAGCCTCTTAGCCCAAGAGATGTTAATCATGGAGAAGGAAACTGAAGGTCCAAGTGGCCGAGATTCCTGGACACCTGTAGACACCCCAAACCCAATATGCCCAAAACTGAACTGATTATCTTTCTTCCCAAACCCTCCCCACTTCCTAATTTCCCTATTGCCTTCTACTCAGTAGCGCAGGCTCTAGACCTAGGTTCCATCCTCAACTCTATACTCTCTCTCATTTACTATTATCCAATCTGTTATGAAGCCCTCTAGATTCTTGGAACGTTTCTCATACACACCCCCTTTGTTCCCCACTGACACTGCCACAGCCCTTGTGCAGACCCTCATCACCTCACGCCTGAACTACTACAGTAGCCTTCTGATTGGTGTCTCTGCCTCACATCTCTCCCCACCTCAGCTAGCAAATTGACCTTCCTAAGGTACAGGTCTGACCACGTCACCCCATTATTCGACAAGATCCAATGGCTCTCTATTACCTTAACATAAAATACTGTTTGCCTCTTAAAGCCCTTTATAACCTTTCTAAAAAGCCATCCCTGCCTTTCCAGTCTTCTTCCAATTTATTCCCTTTTACAAACTACGTATGTAATCCAGTGGCACTGGCCCCTTTGTTGTTTCTCATGTTAGACACTCCATCTTGAAACTGTGTACCTTGGTTAGTCCCCCATACCTAGAATGCTCTATTTCCATGTCTCTATCTCCTGAATCCCCTGGCTTCAAGTCTCAATTCAAATCCTATCTTCAGTATGAACATTTCCCAATTCTTCTTAATGCTATTGCCTTCCCCCTGAGATTACTGCCATTTTACTCTATCAGTACCTTGATTGTACATAAGTGTTTGCATGTTGTCTCTCCTATTGGAATGTGAGCTCCTTGAGATCAGAGAATGTTTGTTCCTGCCTTTCTTCATATCACCAGTACTTAGCATACCTGGGCACATAATAATCAGGGCAACTAGGTAGTACAATGGATAGAGTGCTAGGCTTGGAGTCAGGAAGACTCCTCTGCTTTAGTTCAAATCTGACCTCAGACACTGTGTGACCCTGGGTAAGTCACTTAACCATGTTTGCCTCAGTTTCTTCATCTGTCAAATGAGCTAAAGAATGAAATGGCAAACTACTCCTCTAGCTTTGCCAAGAAAACCCCAAATGGGGTCACAAAGAGTCAGACACAATTGAAAATAGCTGAACAACAACATATAATAGTAATCAATAATTACTTAGTAAAATTACTTGACTCCCTTCTGAAAGAGTGGAGAGAGTTAAAAAAAAAAGTCTTCCTCTAGTTCAGCTCTGCTCTTCTTTCTAAGGACATTTCAAGGGCTACATCTTGGATTTGACCTTGTTGCTCATACTTACTCCTTCCATTATCATGTTTTCCTCTACCAAGGAAAGGCATATAACAAAAGTTCTAAGCAACGGCCTTATTAACCCTTTTAATTCACCGGGATAATCTGGTCATCCTGATCAACCTTCTACACAAGTTCAAGGCCACTAACAAGGGGGCTTATAATTTTTGAATAGCCCTATTACATAAAAGTTGGGCTATTTTCCTTGAAACAACATGATGGTCAGGGTAAATTGGGAATTATAATTATGGATATGACTGCAGTCTATGAATATAATTGTGATGATAAGTCAAATAAGACAATTTTTAACAATTAGTTCAGTGCTTTAATTTTATAAGCTAAATTATTCATGAGGACATTTCTATGAATTCTAGGCATGAAAATTTAATAGAGGGCTGATTCATTATCATAAACTCTTCTAGCCTTTTCCTATTTACATGTGTGACCAGCTAATACCTTTAGTAGGCAAATTATATTCTCCAAATATGATGCTTGCCTTTTCCTACAGAGTATTTCAAAGAAACTATGGCTGACATCTGCCAAAATCGAGGATAAACATTAATCACTGTAAATTTAAATTCATCATGAAACTTGTTAATGTCATTCTGTGTACTCACCCCTTATGCCCTTGGACCTTTTCCTTCTCTGTATTCCTCTGTTACAAACTATTCACACAAGGTAGATATTTAAATCGCCAATATAGACATATCATAATAATAACAAAAATAGCAAGAACTGATATCGTGCCTACTATCTGTCAGGCATTGTGCTAAGCATTTTATAAATATTATTTAATTTGATGCTCACAATAACCCTGGGAGGTAAGTATTATTATTTTTTGTTTTATGGTTGGTGAAACTGAGGCAAATAGAGATTAAGCTCAAAATCACACAGTAAGTCTTTGGGGCCAGATTTTAACTCAGATCTTCCTGACTCCAGGCTCAGCGTTCTATCCTCTGTGCCACCCTCATCTCTGTAAATACACACCTACTATCAAACACACAAGCTGGTGGGACTAGAATCCAGTTTTCTGACTGTAAAATCAATGTTTGTTTTAACTATACCTACTCTGATGCATTTTTGGCATAGGAGCATAAACCTAGGTACTTGAAGAATATACCAGAGGGATTGAAAGTTTTGACAAGGTCCACAAAATGGAAAGAATTTCAATATGGCTCTGGGTACAGATTCTACCTTCTGCTTGAGAACTAAACTACTAAAATATGAAGAGGCTTAACAATAAAAGGTTGACAAATGACGAATTTTTCTGGCCATTTTGCCCATATAATAGAGGAAAAAATAAGACAGTCCTCAGTCTTTTTTTTTTCCGTGATAGTGGCAGAGTAACCAAAAGGGGATGGAGGCCATGGGCAAAAAAAAAAAAAAACAACACAGCTAGCTAATGAAGGGGGGGAAATGGAATTATGCAATAAAAATCACTACTACTCCATTCAAACACTTTGCCCTAGTAATTCCACTACTGGACACATTCCAAAAAGAAATTAAAAAAAAAACAGAAAGAAAAGTTTCAGACAGACAAATAGATATAGAGATATATGTATGTATATATGTACATATTCACATTTATATACATATATGTATAAATATCAATATATTTGTAGTAGCAGTTAGGGTAGTAAACAATTAGAAGCCTTCATTAAGAGCAAAAGCTAATTTGCAAAATGTTATATAAGAAGTATATGTACAAAATTGCCAAAAATCACCTTAGTAGAAAAAGAGCATGTCTTGGCATGAGACAGCTAAAAGTGATCATCTCAAGAATATCTGTAGATGAAAAATGAGAAGAGGGCAAGGAAATTACGGAGGAAATCTGCTGGTAATCCTATATAGCAACCTATTTCCATTACCAATAAGTGGAACTGCCACATTTGCATTTGACAACTTTAGCAGCTAATGTGCTATAAAAAAAATAGATCTGATAAATTTCTCTTCTTTGTTAAATCTTTATGGGCAGAGTCTATGAAATGCATTTAGTCAATGAAATAATGAGAAGGGAACAAGCAGATTTTGCATATTATTTTCTACAGTAGATCATATAATAGTCTTTTTATTCTTTCAGGATTTAAACAGAAAGCATCAGAGTGAGGCAAAGGCAAGAGTGCTGAGTGTATCCCCAGACAAGGGGTAAAAGTCACAGAGGGGTAGAAGTCACAGAGGAGAAGAACTAGAGAAGTTTAGGTGGGATTTCTGGATTCTATAGAAAGGGTTGAAAGAACAGAATTAAGGAAAATTAAAAGAAAGGTTCTATGAAGAGGAAAAGAAGCAGGTAGTTGGCAAGCCATGCTAAGAAAAGGTTAAATGGAATACATTTGTGGGCAAAATGAAATGTTAGAGGAGATTGGTTTTGTAGGGCAAGTAGATGACATAAACAGGAAATTGGACAAATGTGGGGAAGATGAGGCATGGTTGTAAAATTGTAGTTGAGTCTAAATATTGGACTTTAAGGAGTTGTGGTTGTTGTCATTATTGCTACATACAATGAGACTGTGCTAGGATTTAAAAGAAGAGATTAGGATGCACTAAATTTCGCAAATTGCAAAACTCAATGACCACAAACTATTCACTGCTGCAAACCCTATCTCATTAAAACATTCTCTTAGGGATATTCTATAACTGCAAAACATAAATCACCATTAGGAATATAAAATGCAAAAATTAAATGTAACAAAAAGCACAATGGGAAGATGCATGTTGGATTACATAGGCTAGGAGAAGGTAGACAGCCCAATGGCTACATTAATACTCGAAGTTTTTAAAATAACGAGAATGTTGGAGAGAAGCCTTTTGGACGATTTAAGGGAAAATATAAGAAGGAATTAGAAAGATAAAGCAGGTATAGTGGGATTGTGATCAACAGCAGTAGAAGGAATCCCTATATCCATTTAGGTTCACAAGTGTCTAGGCTCAGTATTCTACTGAGTGAAAGATTTAGATATTTCAGAGATATCAAAAATTAGGATCAAATTATTTACTTATATCTCATCCTCACAAAATCAATCCACATAGCGATAAAATTTCCTTCACTGCCTACTGTGTGCTGGGGATTCAAGGCAAATATTGAGGAGTCCCTGTTCTCAAGGAACTTATTTCAATTTTTAAAAAATGTGCATAATGTTATTAAAGAGGAATGTGGACTTATAGATTTAGAGCAGAATTCCATCTCATTCAACGTTCTCCTTTTGATGATAGGAACACTGAGACCTATGATAGATTAAACAATTTATTCAAGATTACACAGGTTGTTAAGTAGCAGAGTCAGGATTTGAATTCACATCCTCTGACCTGAATTCAGGGGTCTTTCCATTGTACCATGTAGTTACAGCCCCACTTCAAATCTTCTTTCTATATGTTCATTTTCTTTAGAATAAGGACCATACCCCCCATCATCCTACACAGGGCCAAATCTCAGTGCAAATAGCAAACATGAAAATATTGCATGTAAAAGACTTCTTACAATAATGGCAAATTGTCATAGACACGATATAATACCTATAAAAAGAAAAATAAGCAAATGTTTCATGTTATTTTTTAAATCATAGAGGGAAAAAAGCTTAGAAAAAGCATCTACATTCTTCTAAGTTATTCAGTTTACTTCCCCACTATACCTTTCCAAGCCCCAAAATGTGTCACACAGATTGTGACAGATCTGTCAGTGTGTTATAATACACTAAATGTATTTGCTCATCGTTTTTCTGCAAAAAGAAAATAACCAGTTGAAAGAGCAATTTTCCAGGTGTCATGAAACCAAGGTTTTCAATGGATATACTGTTGATTTGCCATTGATTTGAGCCTTTGGAAAGTACTATAATTACAGCATCCAAAACGTTAAAACACCCACTGTGTATGGCTTTTAAGGATGAAGCTTTGGAATAGGGCCAGTCCTATGCATTGGTGAAATAGTTAGACAGCCATGTGGTTGAGGGGTGCTGAAAGGCCCATGTGTTTAGAAGTAGCTTAGAGAGGCAGTATGCTGGAGTGGAAGTCATAATAAAAGAATCGTGAGACCTAAATTTGATCTCATGGTGGCTCTGCTGCCAACCAGCTGTGTGACCTTAGACCAGTCACCTCACCTCTCTAGGTCTCAATTCTATATAAAATAAGATTGCAATATGCGATTTCTAGCATCATTTCTGATTAAAAAAAAATTCTTTACTTTCTAATCTTCAGACTAAAATGAAACGAAGGAAATTTAGTTTGTTTTCTCAAACATAGATACACAAATAATATTCTTAGAGATATTCTTCTATCAGTTACTTTCTCAGAAAAGTGAAAGGGCTAGAATAAGTAATCTACAAAATTCTAGCCCAAATATTTTCTATTTATCTATGTTCAATGTGGTGAAATGACTGAAATATATTATTAGACACCTTTTTGGGCCAAGGCATTATCACTAGGATGTCTCCATTAATTGTAAAAATGCAAATATAAAACATAATGGTGGCCACCAAAAAGTCATTCCAGGTAACCTCAACGGGACTTTCACTTTTGCTCAGCAAATCTCCCACTGTGTCATCAGCTCACTTCAACAGTTCATACGAGATCCTGGAGGATACAAATACAAAAAAGTTGAGCCTTCAATGAACTTATAACCTCCTAGAGGATTCAGCATGTATACGAATAAGTCTAATATAAAATCAAGTATGAGGGCTCAAAGAAGAATTGTAGGCCCTCCTCCAAAGTTACCATCCTACATCTCTCTCCTTCCCTTCACTACCAAACTTCTAGAAAGTGTCATCTATCATCAATGGCTCCAGTTCCCGATCATACACTCATGCCTTGTTCAATCCCAGATCCTATTCTCAGCATTCATTTTTTTTAATGTTTATAACTTTATCCTTGGATTCTTTTATTTATAAGTCAGCAGTTCTTCCTACCTTTCATTTTCTTTTTCCTGTTAAATATTAAAGATTTCCACCTATTTTCTCAAATTTGCTTATTCCTTAGCAGTTAACCAAAATAAATGAGAGTGCTGTACATTCCCAAACTTAAAAAGTCCTTAATATCTTATTCATTGTATCTGGGGTTTTTCAGTTTTCTCATGGAGGAAAAAACTTGATTTTGTCATAACTCAACTTTATATACCATCCACCTGCTACTTCTACACACAATCCTGGATAGTAAAATTTGGTATATGTTATGTTAATTTCTATCCCATGGGGAAGGAGAGATCATCAAGAAAATCTTTAACCATCATGTGGAAAACCTTGAAAGTCCAATGTTTTCTCCTCAAGGGTCAGTTATTATCTTTTATCCACTGCTCAATCCATTTCACTATCTGATCTAAATTATTCTCTAAAATTGTTCTGGTTCATTGCTGGGCAGCCAGTCTACTATTTCATGGTTGTAGAAGGCCATGGCTTCTTCATAAAGAATTTGGAAAATTTCACACTCAATATTGTCCTGTAGTGTCTTTACACTGTATCCCCTCTTTTCAAGTCTTGTGTATAATACAGAATTATCTGTTTGAAGCACAAAAATGACATGAAACCATCGTTCAGGGAAGAAGTCACAGCCATGATAATCAACAATAAGTCCACCTTCTTTCATTTTATTTTCTAACTCATCAACTACTCTGTCCTCATCCAAAATGGGACATTCATATTCTTCATCAAAGCCATCATATAAATGTCCTTCTTGTGCTAAATCACCCACATTATTGTATGTCGGTCCCATTCTTGATGCAAGTCCTTTACCTTGTGTGGTCTTTCCAGCCCCTGGTGTACCCGTGAGCAGGATGTTGGGCAGCCTCATGGTCATGGTGGTGCTGGCTCTGTCCCCATTGCCCGCTCTCCATGAGAGAGCAACAAGTAGAGGGGGCTATGTTCTCAGCATTCTAACTGAAACTACACCAATAACTTGCCCATCACTGTAACCAGTGGACTTCTGAAGCATAGGGTGATGGATTCAAGTTAGAAGGGACCTCAAAAATAATTTAGTCCAATTCTTTTATTTTTCATAAAAGGAAACTGAGGCCCATAAAAGTTAAGTGACTTGAAAAGATGACACAGTCCATAAGAAGCACAGCCAGGATTGCAATCCAGGTCCTTTGTCTCCAAATCCAGACTTTTTGTACTTTGTTGCACCAGTCTTCATTCCCATGACCTCTCAACTGCATGTTGACATGTTGCATTCACAAGATCTTTGCTAGACTGAAGGGATAGTTATTATTTTCACTAATTTCCATTTGAAGCTGGTGCAAAGTAAGGACAAATGACTGGTATGAGGTCAAAATAAAGAAAATCCTGTACCCACTAAGCCACTCTTCCTCCTAGAGACAACAGGAAGGGAAAAGGCAGCAGGTGGCATGAACAAAATTTTGGTAATTAGCTGCAGCCACCAGGCATAGCTTTCTAACCTGAGGCTCCCTAAAGTGGCAGTCTTCATCTTCCTACACTTAGCAGCCCTTCTAAATGTCACAACTGCACACTTTGAAGCAGCAGCGTAAGAGCTTTCATTATGGGAATAAAACTGCAATAGATTGATAGGCTTCCTATATTCCTTCCTTTTTGAAAATCAAAACCACATACAGACAAGGAAAATTTCTGTATTTCAGGAGAGCGGTCAGAGGATAAACAATAAAAGGTTAGGTCATGAAACCACTATTATGTTCTATGCTACAACACATGCATGTTCCCTGTTTCTTTAGAGATTCCAGTTTTTGTTTAGATGATTGAATCAAATAAGACCCACACACCCCATGGTGGGAACAGGGTTGTGACTACAGATAGGGAGGCAAAGGTGGATAGTGAAATTATACAGGACTGATGTTCAGGAGATTAAAATTTACATCTTAGTTCTATGACTTTACTACCTATGTGGTATCTTACAAATCACTTCACCTCTCTACAACTCAGTTTCTTCACCTGTAAAAGGAGGAAGTTTTACCAGATGATTTCAATGTCCCTTCCATCTCTACTAAATCCTATGATTTTAATTTTACTGCTGACTACAACAACAGAGGAAATCCACTCAGATTTCTAACACTGCTTGATCATTATCACAAGTCAAGATGACAGAACCCATAAACCTAACTAGAAATATATTTTATTATCATTGATTCTCCAGTCTTATTTAGGAAAAAAAATAAATACTTTCTTGACATTTCCACACAGATCAAATACTAACTCATTCACCTCCAATATTACTGGCAGTGGCAGAGAATGTTATCTTCCCAGACTTGGGAGATTGGCAAATCTTTTAAAATAAAAAAATTGTGTTTGCTAAACTCAATTTGTACAACATAGCGCATATTGGAATGACATGAGGGGCTTAATAAGTGTTTTTGATTACTCATGTGTTACCCCCTTTTGCATTACTTAACATGTTTTAAAGTGTGATAATATTCTAGCTTAACGATCAAGACTCTGACATGATGTTTATTACCTTCTGACTAGCTTATTCTGGTTACTCTAATTTGCTTTTTTGTGTGAGAATGAGTTTTTGTCCCTGGTCTCCCAGAATCCCTTTCATTACTACTCTCCCATCCTTGCCAGAAGTGGTTGCTGGGTGGAAATTGTCAGGGTCAGGTGTACTGTCCAGGCCTATTTTTGTTCTATTATGTTTAAATAAACTGAATTTGAACAATTCTCCCTGTGGTGTGCTCTCTGTTGATTTAATCTAATATGGAAAACAAACCTTCGTTGACATGTAGAATTGGCAGAAGCCAGCTTTCCTTAACAGCAAAGGAATTTTTGAAGTTTGAAAGGGACAAGGAAGTTGGAGGAAGAGACGTGACATTAATTTCATTAGAATAATAAATGATATATAGAGATATATCAATAATAAAATCATATATGTGCATATGTGGAAATACTGTACCAATGATTTCAGTGACATAGGAAACAACCAGCTGAGGAAACTCTCTTTACCAATGCAGACCTTCTCTGAATTGTAGAGAATGGAGAGGCTAACTGATTTTCCCAGGGCCCCAGTCAATATTTGTTAAAAGCAGAATTTCAAACCATGTTTTTTGGCTTCAACAATGCCTTTACATCTATTATGCCATGCTATCTAAAGAGAAAAAGCATTATTGCAGTAAAATGTATGATATTTTTGTAATACCTGCCCTCATCCCACAAAAAATGTTAACGATTTGATGCTGACCATTTGAATTAATCGTGGGTGATAGTGTTCCACACTATCAAGATAAGAAACAATTAGAAGTTAACAAAGTTAAAGGAGGTGATATTTTTATACTTTCAAAACAAAAGCTGAACTATTCACAAATCAAACCTGAAAATTTAAAATTTAATTTTACCTTGCATGCCTTGCTGTATTGACCTTGTTTCCCAATGAACATAGTTATAATTATAAAAAAAGAAGGTATGATGTTTTCTGCATGCGTAGAGAGATGAAAATATGGTTTTCCAAGCTTATAGTGAATTTGGTTCCATTGAAATGAGTCACATGACTGAAGGCACAAATGAGAAAATAAGATCAGATGCTACCTGGTCACATAATCTTCTATGGCCATGGATTCATTGGTATACAGAGAGGAAGGACTAACTAATGGACAGTTCAAGTGCTTTATTCATATCCTTATGATAATAAGAGATGCCAAGGATGACCTCCAGCACATTGGATGGACAGCCTATGGTGACCTTGTAGAAGACCATGACTGAGAGAGGCAAAGAAGAGGCATGAATGAAGGAGTTGCATTCTGCACCAAAGAAGAAACTATCCAATTTAATGAGATCACAGCTACTTTGGAGTGCTGGAGTAGTAAGAGAGTGATGAGGGAGATGGGGGAAAGAAGGTTCTTTCATTTGATTTTGTCCTACATGAAGTAAGTCACTTAGGAGTTGGAGGCACAGGGTACTATGCAACACTCAGAAAAGCTTGCCATCATCGGGCATTTCTCC
>JAQQSZ010015811.1:0-11179 GCA_028646595.1 Phalanger gymnotis | reverse complement strand
GGGAGGGAAGGGGGAGAGAGAATTTGGAACTCAAAGTTTTGAAAGCAGATGTTCAAAAAAAAAGTTTTTGCATGCAACTAGGAAATAAGATATACAGGCAATGGGGTATAGAAATCTGTTTTGCCCTAGAAGAAAGTAAGGGAAAAGGGGATTGGGGGGAGTGGGTTAACAGGAGGGAGGGCTGACTGGGGAATGGGGCAATCAGTATATATACCATCTTGGAGTGGGGGGGAGGGTAGAAATGGGGAGAAAATTTGTAATTCAAATTCTTGTGAAAATCAATGCTGAAAACTAAAAATATCAAATAAATAAGTAAAACAATGTAACTGCATTGTAAGAAATTAAGAAAGAGAAAAAAAAAAGTTCTCACAGTACACTCCCCTTGGGCAGCACATGAAATATCCCTTGAATAGTGGCTTATTAACAATCCAGAAAATCCTGAAATGAAAACTTAGAATAGTATGAATGAGACTTTATCTCAAATAGCAAAATTTTATCACTCATAGCTTAGAGCTAGTTTATTATTTTTCTCATTTTGCAATATTTATTTATTTAACAATCAGCACATATAGGGGTGTCTAATGTGTCCTTCATTTATAATTTAAGAATAATCCCGGGGCAGGTAGGTGGCTCATTGAATAGAGTATCAACCCTGGAGTCAGGAGCATTGGAGTTCAAATATGGCCTCAGATACTTGATACTTACCAGCTGTGTGACTCTGAGTAAGTCACTTAACCTCAATTGCCAAGCAAAATAAACAAAGAAGGAATAATTATATTCTGGAATTTTACACATGTGGTGAATTAATGATAATTGACCTAGTCCCCCCAGAAAAATGCTGACTATAGTAAACCTCCAATCTGTATCACCCATTCATCCCTAAGGTAAGATCGAAATCTTTGAATGTAAGGTGTAGTGTTACTAAGCTGGCTCAAAGATGTAACTTCAATACAGACTATTAATCACTTGTTCAGTTATTCAGTCATGTCCAACTTTTTGTTGACCCTGTGAACCATATTGTCTATGGGGCTCTCTCAGCAAAGACAGTGGAGTGATTTGCCATTTCCTTTTCCAATGGATTAAGGCAAACGGGTTAAGTGACTTGCCCAGGATCACATAGCTAGTAAGTGTCTGAGGCTGGATTTGAATTCCAGTCTTCCTGACTCCAGATTTGAGAGCTCTATCTACTGACCCATCTAGCAGCCTCTTAATAACAGGCACAGTTTCATGATTTTTCATAAGCGATGGTCAAATGATCTCAGATGAAACTCACTCTACAATAAGTAAGATTGTAAATTTCCCCACTTTGACTGGGAGAGGTCCTAGTTTCTCAAATTTCAATGTTCCAGAATTTTCTCATAGGGCAGTTGACATCTGGGCTGATAAGATATGATCTCACCCAAGTAGAAAGACCCAAGGAACCTCACAGATGAGGAAAAATTGAGGGGTCCGTGCTATTTTTCTCCCGGCAGCAAATTATTGTTATAATCCACTTTAAAGCAAATATGCCTGTCAAGATATTAGGAGACACCCTGTTTTGCAGAGCTAAGGCCCAGCAAGCAAGCTGTGCCCTGAGTTCAGCATAACAACAGTCCTTTGTGCTCATCCTCTGGATGATCTCACCCTCTGGCAAAATCACATCATTATCGTACTGCTTTGACCAGCACCAGGTGTTCTCTGAGCTCGGACAAACACAAGTACCCATGTTCCAGTCATGAAGCCCGGCTACGAATCAAAACTTGTCTCATTGTTGCTGTTACCCCTCATTGTCAGGGCTGCAGCTCACTGCAGAGCCACAGGTATAAGTATTAAGATCTCCCCACACTGCCTTGGGTCCCCCTACTAGGGATGGAGCCCCGCACATGTCTAGATCCCCTCCTTGCTTGCAAGCCGTTTCACTCACTTTGAAATTAAACTTCTGTTTGATTCCTGACTCTCCTGTCTCTAGCCTGATCTGTTCAGCCCCAGCCCTCCACAGGTTAGAGGACAGTTTGGTTCTGTTGACATATTTCATTAAATATTTAACGGACTTCCAACATTTTTACCACATTCATGTAATGATTTGGTTCATAATCTAACAGCATCCAGATAAAAACAGGAGTTACTTTTCTTACAGCATTTCTGTTACAATGGTTTCCCAAATTTTACAATATAAGAAAAAAATTTTAGAAACACATTAATCACATATATAATACCATGTATTTAAAATATGAAACAAAAATTACCAGTCAGGTGACTTCAATTCAGTCAAATGTGTTTCTGAAATATCTTACATGGAAATTTACTCATTTTACTTTTGGAATTCTATACTGATTGCATTCAAAACCAACACAGAGTACCTACATTTACTAACATTTGTCTAGTGATTCTATGTGCCAGGCACTGTGCACTTTACAATCACATGCTCCTCACTACAACTGTGGGAGGTGGGTGCTATTATTTATCCCCTTTACAGATTAGGAAACTGAGGTTAAACAGAAGTGAAGTAACTTACATAAGATCATAGTTAATAAATTTCTGAGACTGAGTTTTAATTCAGGTTTACTTGATCCATGCATATTTCAACATAGTGCTAAATAGCAAATATATTTTGTATTAAGTTATGATTTACTGTAATTTTCCTAATAGTAAAACATATCTCACTGTAAATGAGACCACATAATTTAGTTTCAGGACAAAACTCCAAGCAAATCAAGTCTGGGTTTTTAGTCTCAAATGCCAATATTTAGAACCTCAATTTTCCCATGGGGCCATTTACTGTTAGTATTTCAAATTTAAAAAGCCACTGTTTTTAGTAGCTCATTAAAAAAAAAAACAGCCCTGAGTGAAACAAGGCTGGCAAATAAAGGCCAGCTTACCAAAGTTGAAAGTGGATACATGTTTTTCTTGAGTGGCCACAGTGATGGAGAGCACTGTAAAGCTGGCATAGTTTTTGCAGTCAGAAGTAATCTAGTCAACAAACTTGTATGCCTCCCAGAAGGAGTGAAAAGCAGGCTCATGACAATACAATTGCCACTAGCCACACCACTATTATCAGTGTGTATTCTCCCACCAGGATGAATCCTGATGAAGTCAAAGAACAATTTGATGAAAAACCTGGAGACCCTCATCATCAATGTGCTGAAAGAGGACAAGCTTATAATTCTGGGTGACTTTAATGGCATAGTAGGCACAGATTAGGGGAGGGAGTCCTTGGGAGGAAAGGAGTCAGAAATAGCAACAGCAATGGTCACTTACTACTAAAGACTCGTGTGTCTCATAACCTCATCACCAACACTATCTTCCATTGTGTCTACCCAAACACAATAAAACTTTGTAGATGCACCCTCACAGCAAACATTAGCATTTAATAGACGGTGTCATTGTAAGGAGAAGACACAGGATGTGTGGTGCCGAACACTGGACCTATCCGACGTCCTCTCCAAGACAAACATTCATATTCAACAAAAGGAGCAACCACAAAATAAGACAACTACCCAAAGATTTAATGTCAACAGATTAGAGCATTTTTCTGAGCATGAAAGTTTATTGCTAACCTGGACAGAAAACTGAGCCAACACACAACTGGCAACAGTGGAGCAGAAAAGGAATAGACAATTTTCAGAGATTTGGTGTACAACACTGCATTTACACATCGACTCATATGGGCCAAATCACTCACAAACATCAAGATTGGTTTGACAAAGATCATGGGAAATTCAGAAGCTGTTAAATGAAAAAAAGAGAACTCCACAAGGTTTACCAGCAGGACAGTTCATCTCTAAGAAGGTAGTGTTTAATACTATCAGAAGTAAAGTGCAAGCGAAGCTTAGAGAGATGCAAGATCCTTGACTCAGATGGCAGATGAAATTCAGTTTTATACTGATAGAAACAATCCAAAGTGGTTTTATGATGCCCTCATTTATGGGCCAAAGCCTATGATGCATCTCACCTACTCAGTTCTGATGGAGTCACATTGATTAGTGATACAGAATGATCCTGGACAGATGGGATGAATATTTCCATAGTGTTCTCAACAGCCCATCTGAATGCTGAAGCCATTGACCATATATCTCAAGTTGAAACAATCTCCCTCTAGCCAAACTTCCAACTGAAGAAGAGGTTTTGAATGCCATTAGGGTTCTCTCATGGAAAAGTCTGGTGATGATTCCATTTCAGCTGAGATTTACAAGTTAGGGGGTCCAGTGTTCATATACAAAAGCTGACTGAAATTTTCCAGGTTATATAGCAAAAGGAGGTTATCCCCTAGGAGTTCAAGGATGCCTCCATTGTCCACAACTATGAAGAAAAAGGAAATAGTTTGTGTTGTGACAATCACAGGGGGTCTCTCTCTTAGTACTGGAAAGACAGAGTCCTCCTTCACCTGGAAGATAGTCATCTACCTGAGAGCCAATGTGACTTCAGAAACGGCCAAGGAATAGTTGATATGGTGTTTGCTGCCCAACAACTCCAGAAGAAATGCCAGGAGCAGAACAGAGGTCTATACATAATGTTCATCAATATGACCAAGGCCTGTATCAGTTGTGAGAGTTTATGGAAGATCATGGGAAAATTTGGTGACCTGGAGAAATTCATCAGAATTGTATGCTGGTTCCATGATGGCATGTTTGCACAGGTTCTGGATAACGGATGATGCTCTCATGTTTTCCTAGTCACCGGTGGAGTGAAACAGGGCTACGTGCTTGCGTCTGTGCTTTTTAACATGAAGTTTTCAGCAATGTTGTTGGAGGCCTTCAATGAAGGTGAAAACAGCAAGGTCAGCTACCACACTGATGGTAAATCATCTGACTTGAAAAGGCTACAAACCAAGATAAAAGTGGAGGGAGAGTTAGTGCATGACTTTTTGTTTGCATATGATTTTGAAGTCAATGCAGCCTCTGAGCCTGAGATGCAACAAAATATCAATTGATTCTCTGATGCTTGTGCTAATTTTGGCCTAACAATTTACACCAAGAAAACAGAGGTTCTCCACCAGCCAGCACCATACCATTTATACGTAGAAACACTGGTTGCAGCAAATAGAGAAATTTTGAATACTGCAGATAAGTTCACTTACCTTGGCCGTATTCTTTCCATAGATGATGGGGTTGATGCACACCTTGTCAGAGGTAGCTCAGTGTTTGGGAGACTTCAAAGGAAAGAGTGGAAGAGAAGAGGTGGTAGACTGATTACCAGACTGAAGATCTACAGAGCTGTGGTGCTGACCTCATTGTTGTATGCCTGTGAAACCTGAACAGTCTACCAGTGACATGCCACCTAAGTGAATTGTTTCCATTTGAATTGTCTTAGGAAGATTCTGAAGATCACCTGGCAGGATAAGGTTCTCAATATTGAGGTCCTTTCACATGCTGAACTACCAAGCAGAGAGCACGACTCTGACGGGCTGGCCACGTCATTCAAATGTCAAACATTCATTTGGCTACAAAACACTATTTTGTAGAGAACTCACACAAGACAAATGCTCACACAGAAGTCAGAAGGAGCAATACAAGGACACTCTTAAGGTCTCCCTGAAGAGCTTGGTATTGATTATGAGACATGGGGAATGCTGGCACAGAACCATCTAACATGGCATGCCTGCACCAAAGAAGGTACCGTCTTTGAGAAAAGCAAAAATGCAGTAGCTCAAAAGAAACATGGCATGCAAAAATTTAGAGACATCGCCACTGAATTCAAATGTTCATATGGACTATTTGAATGTGAATTGTGGTAGAGCCTTCTGAGCTCATATTGATCTGATTAGATGGGCACACTGCATCTTGATCCCAAAAAGTAATATCATTTTCAGTCCTCTTCAAGAAGGAAGGACAGCAATTATTAAGCACCTAAATAATTAAGTTCCATTATATCAGTCACACAAGAAAATACTGTGATAACATAAAACATTCTTCCAAATTAAATTTTGCTTACTTTTAATTTGTTCCCCTATTTAAACAAGCCTCTCTCTTTTCACGGTCAAAAAAGAATTAATGATAGGCAGTTCTTAAATTGGTGGGCATCCCCTCAATTTCCAATTCTTGGCCACCACAAAAAGAGGTGCTATGAATATTTTTGTACATGTGGGTCCTTTTCCCATTTTTATGATCTCTTTGGGATATAGCCCTGGAAGGGGTATTATTGCTGGGTCAAAGTGTATGCACATTTTTATACCCTTTTGGGCATAGTTCCAAATTGCTCTCCAGAATGGTTGGATCAGTTCACAACTCTACCAAAAATGAATTAGTGTTCCAATTTTCTCACCTCTTCTCCAACATTAATCATTTTCCTGTTTTTTCATGTTAGCCAACCTGATAGGTATGATGTGGTACCTCAGAGTTGTTTTTGTTTGCATTTCTCTAATCAAAAGCCATTTAGAGCACTTCCTCATATGCTTATAGACATCTTTGACTTATTCATCTGAAAACTGCCTGTTCATATCCTTCGACCATTTATCAATTGGGAACAGGCTTATATTCACATAAATTTGACTCAGTTCTCTATATGTTTTAGAAATGACGCCTTTATCGGAGACACTAGTTATCAAAATTCTTTCCCAGTTTTCTGCTTTTTTCCTAATCTTAGTTGCATTGGCTTGGTTTGTGCAAAAACTTTTCAATTTAATGTAATCAAAATTGTTCATTTTGCATTTCATAATGTTCTCTATCCCTTATTTGGTCATAAATTCCTCTATTCTCCATAAATCTGACAGATAAACTATTCTTTGCTCCCCTAATTTGTTTATAGTATCAGCCTTCGTGTGGAGTTTGAATGCAGATTGAGGCAGACCGTTTTCTTTTTTTGTTTTGTTTCGTTTTATGTTTTTCTTTCTCATGGTTGCTCCTATTCATTCTAATTCTTCAATACAACATGACTAATGTGAAAATATGTTCAATAGGAATGTATATGTAGAGCCTATATCAGATTGCATGCTATCTTGGGGAGGGGGAGGGGATGGAGGAGGAGAAAATTCAAAACTTATGGAAATGAATGTTAAAAATGAAAAATAAATTAACTTATTAAATATGAATATTATACATATTCTTAAAGGATTTATTAAGCACCTACAATGTACCAGACACTAAGTTCTGGGGATACCAAAAAATGGCAAAACAAATAAACAAATACAGTCTCTGATCTCAAGGAGCTCATAGTCTAATGAGGGAGAATCCCAAAGAAGGCCTTATGCATAACAGACATCCATTATGTCCTTTTTTTTTGAAACTGGAGATGCTTTATTCTATTCTCTTTAAGAATAGTTATCTCTTGCTTCTTATACAAAGAAGATTTGAATGAAAGTGCTTAGAAAGTTGGAACGCATTTAAGTCATGATCTCTTTCAACTCTCTCCCACCCAGTCCCTATATTGTTTCTTCTCAGTAATATAGTCCTCTTCCCCATGGCATTAGGATCTCTGGATATGAAAGGAACTAGGAATTATAAAAGTTATCAGAAATCTAATGAGAAACATTCCATAGTCTTCCAAACCCTTCCAGTATGTCTTCCACACTTTTGCCAGGGTTGTTGCTAAGTCATTTTTTCAGTCATGTCCAATTCTCCATGATCCCATTTGGTGCCTTCTTGGCAAAGACAATAGAGTAGTCTGCCACTTCCTACTCCAGCTCACTCCACAGATGAGAAACCGAGACAAACAGGGTCAAGTGACCTGCCCAGGGTCACACAACCAGGAAGTGTCTGAGGCCAGATTCGAACTCAGGAAGACTCATCCAGGTCCAGCGTTCTGTCCAGTGTACACCCAGCTGCTCCTTCCACACTCACCACCCTACTAAAATCAATCTCTCCAGGATCACCTGTGGTGTCCTAATAACTTTTTCTCAGTCATCTTTACCCTTGGCCTCTCTCCCTAAGACACTTTTGCCTTTTGCTCTATGTTTTCTCTCTCTGACTTTGTTTCTCTTTCTGTCTCTGCCTCTCAGTCACTGTCTCTCTCTCTCTGTCACTCTCTCTCTCTCTCTCTCTCTCTCTCTCTCTCTCTCTGTCACTATCTCTCTCTCTCTCTCTCTCCCTCTCTCCTATCACATTCTGCCTTGTATCTTATTTAGTGATGGATGTGCCTTATACCTTCTAGTAGATTATAGGCTCCTTGAAGGCAACAACTGTGTAGTGAGGTTTTTTTTCTTCAGCGCTCACTCAGAATAAGTCCTTGAATATGCTATATGCTTAATAAATGTTTATGTGGTTAACTTTAATCCATTCTGATTTCAATTTTTTTCCTGTCTCTTAGTCTTCTATTACTGCTGTGCAACTTAGCTGGCCTATTAATGAAAGTTAGAGATCACTTTTAGCCAGGTGGCATAGTGGACAGAGTGCTGGGCCTGGAGTCAGGAACACTCATCTTCCTGAGTTCAAATCCAGCCCCAGACACTATTAACTGTGTGACCCTGGGCAAGTCACTCAACCGCATTTGCCTTGATTTCCCATCTGTAAAATAAGCTGGAGAGGGAAATGGCAAAGCACTCCAGCGTCCTTGCCAAGAAACATCCAAAATGGGGTCATAAAGAGTCTGACATGACTGAAAATTGACCAAACAACAATAAAGAAATCATTTTAATTTTGTTGGCTTCCATGCCACATTATGGCTCATATTGAGCTTTTTTTTTGTAGATTTTGTTTTATTTTACCAGAACACAAATACAGAATAGAGAAAAGAAACAAAAACATACCATAAAATTAAATATTGAAACCTAAATACAAAGTAAGAAGAAAAAAAGGCATGTCATGTGCATAGCAGAACATAAGAGATGATTCAAAATATGTAACAATAAATTTTCATTTCAAGAAATCCTGTATGACAATCCACCTTGTGTTGAGAATTGTCCATCTTTTCTTTGCTTCCTTGTGTTTTCTTTTGTTCTCTGCTGTGCACTTTTAAACTTTGTTCTTTTTTCCCCTCCCTCAACTTCCCCTAGAAGGCTACAATATAGTTTATATATGTTTCTCAATATATACATACACATACAGATATATACATAAACATACATATATACATGCATATATAGACATATACTTTCACAGACATACTCTACTCCTCCTCTTTGTTTTTTTTGTATTTGTACATATCTCTTGTTTCCTATCCCTCCTGCCTCCTCTACTTTACTTCTACCTGCTACATCACCTTCCTATTACTTGCCTACCCTGCTGCTCCATCAACTACCCTGCCCTCTTATTACTTGCCTTCCCCCCTCCAAGGATCCCTCCTCTATCCTCCCATTCCCATTAATCTAAACACCCTTTACCTATTCCCTCATTCTCCTCTCTGAAAATCCCTCCCTTGCCCTAATCCCTCCCTTGTCCTCTCCCCCCTCACTATACCCCTACCATTTTATTTCTTCTAAATTTAGAAGACTTTTATACTCTTCAAAAAAAAATATATATATATATATGTATTGCTCCCTTTTAAACCCATTCCTGATGAAAGTAGGTTACCAGAACTACCAGACCTCCTCCCCTATCTAAAATCCTCTGTATCCTTTCTTCCTCTTGCACCTCTTTTGTATAAGATAGTTACTCTTTTTAGCTGTTTCTAAATGGTTTTATTTTTAAATTCATATCATAGTTAGGTTTATCCTCCTCTTTCTTATGAGCTTGTCAATTATTAATAAAAATCTTAGACATACATTTTATGTTATGTAAAAGGTAAACAGCCTGTATTTATGAATCCCTTAAAGTCAGTCTTTGGTATGTACCTTATGTTTCTCTTGGTTCTTGTATATCAAATCTTCTATTAAGTTGAGGATTTTTTTAAAGTCTTGAAAGTCTGAGGGTTTGTCAAATGTCCATTTTTTTCATTCAAGATAATACTTAAATTTGAAGGGTATGATATTTTCAGCCAGAGCCCCACGTCTTTTGCTCTTCCATATATTGTGTTCCAAGGCCTGTGGTCCTTTAATGTCTCTGCTGCTAGGTCTTGTGTAATTCTAATTGTGGCACCATCATATTTAAATTGTTTTAATCTTGATGCTTTTAATATTTTATCCTTGAGCTGGGAATTCCAGAATTTGACTATGATATTCCCGTGAGTTTTCATAGGATCTCTTTTAAGTGCCGTGCTATGGGTTTTCTCTATTTCTACTTCCCTGCCTTGTTCTAATGCTTCAGGACAATTTTCTTTAATTATTTCTTGTATTATTGTATCAAGATTCTTTTTTGATCACAACTTTCAGTTATTCCAATTATTTTTATATTTTCTCTTCTTGATCTATTTGCCAAATCTGTTGTTTTTCTTATAAGATGTTTTACTTTCTCTTCAATTTTTTTCATTATTCATGTTGTTTAATTATTTCTTGATCTCTTATAATTTCACCGCCTTCACTTTGTCCAATTCTAATTTTCAAGGTGTCATTTTCCTCCTTGAGATTCTGGATCTCCTTTTCTAATTGGTTGACTTTCCTTTCATAACCTTCTTGTTTTTCTTGGATTATTTTTATTACTTTTTTTTAGTTTTTCCTCTATCTCTATCATTTGATTTTTAAAGTCTTTTTAAAGATCTTCTATAAGTTCTTTTTAGGCAGGTGACCATTTGATTTGCTCTTTGGGGGTTTCTTTACTTCGATATCCATCTCTGAAGATGAACCCTGTTTACCTCTATTCCTGTAATAGGTTTCCCATGGTTGGATTCTTTCTCCTTTGCCTATGCTTTTTTTTGTGGTAATAACTTGATTTTTGTAATCACCTCTAGCCCTGGGGTATCAGAAAGGGTGCCTCTTGCTCCAGATCTTCAGATCTCCCCTCTGGCCTGGAACTAAAGCCAAACTTCCAACCTCCTGTAAATGCCCAAAGCCAGGGGCCATGGGTTACGCCTAGAAAATTGCGAACATGTGAACACTCAGATTGCTACTAGATGTTGTAGGGTGCCCACACAAATAGCCTACATTGGTATGTCGTTAGATTGCAATTGAGCATAAATGTGTTAATTTTCCTTTCTTTTCAGTTTATAGTGTCTCCTTGGCTATCCATTCCAGCCCCTTGATACAGCTCTTTTGCTTGCCTACTGTCCAGGCCCTGTATTTTAACTTTCAATTGGCACCCTGAGTTGCTGAGCTAACTGCTATAAGTTTCTTTCCACTGAATTTCCTTTTCTTGGCCAGAAAGAGGGAAAAACTCATTCTCTACTTTTATTTTCAATGCAATTATCATGCATTTTACCATCAAGATATTTTTGATGGAGAGAAAATAAAATTCTT
>JAQQSZ010015810.1:0-11180 GCA_028646595.1 Phalanger gymnotis | reverse complement strand
CAGGTGTTCTGCTTTTAGCCAATTACAGTAAATCAGGACAGTACTTAAACTGTCTGCCCTTCCTAAAGTCACATCATGATGGTACAAATGGAACATGATGAAAGGTAATTATTCGAAGATTAGAGAAATCCATCCTCAAAGTGATTAAAGAAAAACTATAGATAGAGGAAAGTAGGTAAAAATGGATGTTTTCTGTCAAGTGTTTGTATAAACAAATTGATTCCACATTGGTCAAATGGTGAGTTCTGGCTACACAAAAATAAGTTCAGATTTCCTAGGGAAAGTCTTCTATTAACTAGAATATCCCCTCCTATCCTTCCCACATTCATTTTCCTCCTTTTTCTTACTCCTAGCATAGTCCTCCCACCCAGAAAGAACAATTGATTCCCTGCGCTGTCTATAAAGAAGCAGGTGGGGGAGGAATCCTATTTCTATTGTCTACATTTGGGCAACAATCCATTTGCTGCTGAATTCAAAGGGTTACCCTTGGTTCCACAGAAGATGAGCTGCAATAATAAAAAAAAAAGAGAATTAACTGAGCATTCTTGTTGTCCAAGGCTAACCAAGGATATCCAAGAATGTTAACACATTCTTGTATCCAAGGAACTCATCTGTTTTTAAATCTCATCTTGTGCTTTCTTTCAGTTTCTTTGTGAAACCAATGCATTCACCTTTGTCTCAAATTTTCCTGTTTATCAAATGGTCTAGTTACATGGAAGCTTACTTACCAATTGGTAATCGATCAATAAACATTTATTAAGTTCCTACAGCGAATAGAGTGCCAGCTCTGAAATCAGGAAGACTCATCTTCCTGAGTTCAAATCTGACCGCAGACACTTACTGTCTTTGTGACCCTCTTTGTCTCAGCTCCTCATCTGTAAAATGAGCTGAAGAAGATAAGTGGCAAACTGCTCCAGTATCTTTGCCAATGCAACCCCGAATGGGTTAACAAAGAGTAGGACATGACAGAAAATGACTGAGCACAATTTTCCAGGCAATGTGCCAAGTGCTGGTCATACAAAGGAAGGTAAAAAACAATGTCTGTCCTCATGTAGCTTACAATCTAATAAGAAAATCAAAATGCAAGCATCTTTGTTCATTCAAACAAGCTATTTATAGAATAAATTGAAAATAAGCAACAGAAGGAAGGCACTAAAATTAAGAGGGATTGGAGGAGGCTTCCTGCAGACTGTGGGGTTTTAGTTGAGGGAAGTGACTTATTATCCATGATCCCCAGTTTTCTCATATATAAAATGAAAGGGTTTGCCCTGATGTCATCTGAGGTCTCTTTCATGTCCAAGTCTTTGATCCTATGATTCTATCTTAACTATCTCTCCCAGTTTTGTGTTATATAGAAATGTAACAAGCATGCTCTCTATACTTTCTTCTAAGTTATTAATAAAATAAAAAATAAAAATCCATTGTGCTCTGGACCATGCTTGTGAGCTCTTTGTATCTTCCAACTCCTTCTGGATATAGCATGTTCTCTGAGGTGAATTTAGGATGAATCTCTGAGGAAAGGCTACAAGGGTCCACATAAGACATCTTCCATCTGCCTGAAAGGACTTTCTCCCTGCACTGGGAATCTACTGCTTCCTATTGTCTCCTCATGGCCAACCTCTTCAAGTGAGAACACCTCGGAACATATGTGAGGACCTTGTGGTTCCATCTCCTACTAGACCCATCATGTATCCTAAGGGAAAGTTTCAAGGGACCGGGCTGAGAAGCCTACCCCAAAGCAATGACTTCCATCTGTACCAGCATAAGGCAAATTTCACCTCCTACTGTAAACTCAATCTCCTTGTTAGGTTGTGGAAAAACTGAAGTGTAAAATATAACAACCAACATTCTGACTTCAGGCCTTCCATTTCCTATTGTTGCCTGTCCTTTGAGGTAAATGGAAGAGGAAAGCTGTTGGGGAATGGGACTTCTTACTTTTGCTGTACAGGCTCAACTCCCATCTCCAGCTGTGCCCCTTTCCCCCCCTAATCTCCAGCCTTTGGAGGAAAGAGAACGTATGAAGCAAGACTTCCTATCTGACTATTGTATTTGCCTCCAGCCCTATCTCCAACCTCTGTTGGGAAGAAAAATGGCACCCTCCCTCCATTCAATGATGAGCATTCTCATAGTAGGTCATATCCTTCACGTCCCAGTGACTCTGAACTCCTGTAGATCATGCAAATCCCATTCCCCACCACTCACCACATAGTTCCTCATTCCCATCCACCTCAACCCTTGTACCCCAAAGTGACAAACACAACACCAACTAGCCCTTTCACTGTGCCCTCCGGAATGCCTTTTTCACAGGCCACAAACTTCCCTTCATCTTAATTTTTATTTCCTCTCTCACTCTTTCCATCTACTATTTCTTACTGAAACCAAACTCCCCAAATGACACAGCCTCCCTGGCCACTTATTATAGTACTGGCTGCACTTTCACTCATTTTTCTTAGCTCACTGGTCAACATAGAAGAATTGGAATACTCCTTGCTCCCTATTGCCACTTCCATATTCTCCCCCTACCTCTATCACTCAGTAACCTCTTCCTTTGAGATTCATGCTATTCATATCTACCACCTAATCAAAATCCAGGTAACTTTTGTCTATAGACCCTCAGGTCACTCCCTGTCTTTCCTCAACAAATTCAATACCTGGCTCGCATCTCTTCTCTCCTCCCAAACTCCTGCCTTCAAACTAGGGGACTTTAACATACACATTGACTACTCCTCAATTATTTTTACCACTCAGTTTTTTTACCCTGCTCATTTCTTCTGACACCCTCCTCCACCCTACTTCAGCCATACACAAAGATGGCCATACCCTTGACCCTTGTCATCACCCACAAATGTACCACCTCTATGTTCAAGAATTCTGAAATCGCCTTATCTGATCATAATCTATGGGCCTTTTATCTCTCCCTCTGCTTTCTCTTACAAAATCCTACTATTCATCCTCATGATGACATCCAATCCCTTGGCCCCTGAATTCCCTTCCAGGCCATCTCTAATGCATTAACCACTCTCTCCTCTTTCCCCCAACTTGACCCATTGGTGAGCAAACTCCACACTGTCCTCCTCTGTTGAATCCTTACATCCCTTATCATATTGCTGATTATGCTGTCAACTCTCAGCCTTGGATCACTCCCATCATTTCCCGTCTTTACTCTTACACAGGCACTACTGATCAAAGATTGAGAAAATCATGCAACCATTCTGACAGAATCCATGTTAAATTTATGTTTGGGGTGTACAGGAGGCCTAGCATCTCTTATATGAGGGCTTGCTAGGCCCTTTTCAGGGCTGTTTGACTACCTTTGCTGTCCGCTGCTCACCCAACTCTCAAATGTGGCTCCAAGAAGCTGTAGCATGTGCAGTGGCCACCCTGGTAAAACTGTCTTGGCAGATGGACTAAACTAGGTTAAATGTAACTAATGGGCCTCAAAGCTATTGGTGTGTTAGAGAAATATCTGCCCCAAGCATGTTAGGAATTCCCCTAGCAAACTGGACAGATGAAAACAATTTGTTCCAATAGCCACGAAGGTGGTTGAAGCAGGTTCTGTGGAGTGCTTAGAGTTTGGTCAAACATCCAATATGCCAAAGTCATTCATTGCTTCCTGAGCCATTGCCCATCATCTTGACTTTTGTCTTGCCACTGGACTTTTATGACTCTGGAAGACAGAATGAGTCTGACAATTTTAGCAACTCTGCCTCATTGAAATCCAAGAGCAAGTCAAGACATCACCAATGATGTCCCCGGTCCTCTTTGAAAACAAAGGATGAACAACAACAATAATATACTGCTTCAACTGGGCCTTCCCTCATTGCGACTTGGCAGTTCTAGTATACCTCCTTTATTAGCCCACTTATCCATGTCAGCTCTTACAAACCTTTTCTTCCCTCCTCAAGCTTCCTATGGCTCCTCTGCCTCTATTCTCTTAGCTAAAAATCTTGCCTAATGTTTTATTGAAAATATGGAAAAAATTATTATATTATATATAATAACATATTATAGAAAAACTGCTATTCTCTGTGAACTCCCTCTTCATCATTTCCTGTCACTCAGATGCCTTCTGCCAAAACCTCCTCCTTTAGTCTGGTTTCATGTAATAAAATGGTCTTATTCCTTCTCAAGTTCTTGTTCAAGTGATCCCAATTCTGTCCCATCTCATCTAACAGGTTGCCCCCCTCTGTTAACCTCAATCTATCACTTATTTTCTTTTTCATTTGTATTTTATTTTAAACAAATACAAAATAAGAAAAGAAAAAAAAACAAATACTAAAACTAAAATAATGCAAAATGAGAAAAAAAGCATTGCCATGTAAATAGCAGAATGTAAGAGAGGATTCAAAATATACAGCAATAAATTTCCATTTCAGGAAAGCCTACATAATAAATACTGTGCATTGTATTGAGAGCTATCCATATTTTGTTTAAGTTTTCTTTTGTTCTTTGCCATGCATTTTTTACTTTGTTCTTTTTTCTCCCCCACCCCGCCAAAGTCTTCAATTAAGCATGTTATGTATGTGCACACACATACACATACATACATATGTACACACATACATATATAGATATATACAAAAATGTAGATAGATATACATACATACATACACTTACTTATACATACATGTACTTAGATATCTGTAATTATATTCATATACAGACATATACATTCATATGCATCTATGTAAGACCGTACCATACTTATTTGTCCTCTGTTTCTCTGAGGGTGGATAACCTCTTCCTCCATTAGCCTAAGTCGTTCCATATTTTTCCAAGTCTTAACACCTCATCATTTCCTACAGCACAGCAATATTCCAACCTTATACTATCTAATTGTTTTAAATAGTCCAAAACAACATTGATGAATATGGCTGAAGTTTCCCTATTTTTCTCTTTTGATTGAATCTATTTTGGCTTTAACTTTGTCCAAGATCATGATTACCACTCCTGCTGTTTTTTTCACTAACAAATTCTACTTCTAATATTTATTCTTTGTTTGTGTGTATCTCCTATTTCCTATCTCTCCATTCTATTTTACTTCTACCTGCTAACTTCCCCCTCCTATAACTTAACCCACCCCCCCCCCAGGATCCTTCCCATATCCTCCTATTCCTATTAATCTAAACAGCCTTCTCTACCTCCTTTAACCTATTCTCTCACCCTTCCCTCTAAAGATCCCTCCCTAATCCTCTACCCTTTCCCCATCTCTGCATTTTCCTTCTGAATTTGGAAGACTTTTATACTTTTCTAGATATATATGTATTGTTCCCTTTTGAACCAATTCCCAATGAGAATAGCTTTCCAGAACTACCAGCCCTCCTCCCCCATCTAACTCCTGTGTGTTGGTTCTTCTTCTTACACCTCATTTGTATAATTACTCTTTTTAGCTATTCCTAAACAATTTTACTTTTTAAAATCATATCATATTCAGATCTATTCCAATCTTCATTATGAACTACCCAATTACTTATAAAAACCTTGGATGTACCTTTTACATTTCCTCATGAAAAAGGTAAACAGTCTATCTTTATTGAGTCTCTTTTAACTAGCCTTTGGTATGTACTTTTTATTTCTCTTGGCTCTTGTATGTCAAATCTTCTATTAAGTTCAGAGTTTGTTATTGTTTTTTAAACAGAATCCTGAAAGTCTTACAATTCATTAAATATCCATTTTTTTTTCATTCAGGATTATGCTTAGTTTTCTAGGTATGATATTTTTGGCCAAACCAAAGTTGTTTTGCTCTTTGATATATAGTGTTCCAAATCCTGTGATCTTTTAGAGTTGCCACTGCTAGGTCTTGTGTGATTCTAATTGTGACACTGCCACATGTAAATTGTATTTATTTTTCTTATTTTTGCTTGTAATATTTTATACTTGAGATGGGGGTTGGAATTTGACTATGATATTCCTGTGAGTTTTCCTCATAGGATCTCTTTCAGGTGGTGATCAGTGGATTTTTTTTTTCTATTTCTATTGTTCTAGTGCTTCAGAACAATTTTCTTTAATTATTTCTTATATTATTGTATCAAGGTTCTTTTTTATCATAGCTCTCAGGTAGTCTAATTATTCTTATGTTTTCTCTTCTTGACATGTTCTTCATATTAGTTGTTTTTCTTATAAGGTGTTTCACATTCTCTTCTATTTTTTCATTCTTTGTATTTTGTTTCATTGTTTCTTGGTCTCTTATGACTTCACTGGCTTCCCCTTGCCCAATTCTGATTTTCAAAGAGTCATTTTCTTCCTTAAGATTCTGGATTTCCTTTTCCAATTGCTTGATTTTCTTTTCATAATCTTGCTTTTCTTGGATTGTTCTAATTTTTTTTTTAGTTTTTCTTCAACCTTTCTCATTTGATTTTTAAAGTCATTTTAAAGTTCTGTGAATTCTTTTTGGGCAGCTGACCATTTGATCTTACTCTTTGGGGTAGAGGAGGGTTTCTTTCTTTCAGTATTCTCCTCTGAAGATGAACCCCAGCCTTCTCTATTCCCGTAGTAATTCTCTGTGGTTGGATTATTTCTCCTTTGCCTGTTCATTTTTTTTTTATTTGTAGCAGCTTATTTTTTGTAATCACTTCTAGCCCTGGCATATAGGGGATTGTGCCTCTGGCCTCAGATCCTTCAGTTTCTCCTCTGGTCTGGAACCAAAACAACTATCCTACTTAACTGATCATTCCTCTGTCTTCTTTGCTGGATCCTTCCAGATCATGCCTACTAAGCAAAAGTGTTGCTCAGGGTTCTATCCTGGGGCTTCTTCTCCTCAACTTCAATATTATTTCAATTAGCTATCTCATCAGTTCCTACGGATCTAATTACCAACTCTATGCCAATGATTTTCAAATCTACCTATCCTGCCCCAAACTCTCAGCTGACTTCCAATATACCATCTCCAGCTTCCTTTCAGAGATCTCAAAGTTGATGTCATGTAGACATCTTAAATCCAACATGTCGAAAACAGAACTCATTATGTTTCCTTCCCAAACCCTCCCTCCCACCCTACCTTCCTGTATCAACAATCTGGCTAGCAGCTTCTCTGAGGGTATAAAGCCAACAACAACCAGCTCACAGAACACTGCAAGGCCAGGTCCTTTTCATCTGCTTTGCTAAGGAAAGCAACATTAAGGGATTAACAATCTTACTTTAATCCAGCATGCAAATAACATCCACCTAGTTCAGGGGAAAAAGCCAGTACCCTGAATTACAGACCAAATACAATTCATAGTTATCAACATCTGAGTCTTCAGCCAGGGAGCTCACAATGGCTGGCCCAGAGTCACACGCCACTCCTGCTATGGTGCAGAGCTCCAAGAGAGAACACCAACCTCTGTGCTTATATATCCTGTTAAGGGCCCCGAGGGCCCCCTCACCCAGGCTGGGAGTGGAAAAGTTCCCCACTCCCAATATCACATCAGATACAAATCAATCAATGGCTCCCAATTGTCTCAGTGCTGAGAAATACAAAAACACCCTGCTTTATCTGCCCCATTCAAACAAAGGCCAGAATCATTAAAGGTCAACAGCAAAAAGTCCCACCTTAATTACCATTACAATTCCCTATACTGTAGAGGGCAACACCATTCTCCTATTCCCTCAAGCCCACAACCTAGGAATCATCCTGGATTGCTCATTATCTCTCACCATATTCAATCTATTACTAATACCTGTTAATTTCGCTCTTGCAACATCTCTCACATCTGCCCTCTTCTCTCCTCTGGCACTGATACTACTGTGGTGCAGGCTTTCATTACCTCATGCTGAGACTCATGTAAAAGCTTGCTAGTCTCTTCCCATTTCCATCCATCTTTCATTCAACCACTAAAGTAATTTTCTTAAACCACAGGTCCAACCATGCCACCTAAGCCTTAACTCCAGTGTCTCCCTATTGCTTCTGGGATCAAATACAAAATGTTCTGTTTGGCAATCAAAGCCATTTATAATCTAATCCTCTTACCTTTCCAGTCTTCTTATACCTTACTTACCAAAGAATACTCTTTGAACCAATGACATTGGTTTCCTGGATATTCCACAAACAAGTAACTCCATCCCTGGGCTATAAGTATTTTCTCTGGCTGTCCTCCATGTCTAGAATGCTCTTCCTCCTTTGTTTTACCTACTGACCTCCCTAGCTTCCTTTCTGTCCCAACTAAAATCTGTTCTTTTACTGAAAAGACTTCCCCAGACCTTCACTTCTTGTGACTTCCTTCTGTTCATTACTTCTTATTTATCCTGAATACTTTGATACAGCCAGACACACACAGAGATACACACATTATATATGATATACATATACCTATATGTACGTATATATGTATATATAGATATATGAGACAGTTTTACTAGACAATATCTGAGATCCCCTTCAGCTCTAAAATACTCTGAGTCCCTGTTGCTCCTGATAGAACTTTCTATTTGCATATATTTTGCATGTTCATTACATAATGGGGGAGGAGTTGAAGGAGAGAAAAAGGTGAGATAGCTTACCGAATGACCACCTCATGTTTGTTCAAGAAGTATAAGTTTGAACAAAGGAGAATTTGTTTTAGTTGACAATGCGCATTTATAACAAAGGTTCTGTTTTTCCTTTCTTTTCTTTTCTTTTTTTTTGAAAAGGTAGGGTAGGTAGGAGGGAGAGAAAATAAATGCTTACTAGTTGAAAAAAAATAAAGAAATAAAAGAAAGATTCCAAGAGGAAATGGCAGTCTTTTACCTGCCCACACTAGGGAAATGAATGTTTAGGCCTCAGAACAGAGAAAAGAATTAACCTCCATGTCTCAGAAATTCAAGGAAGTTCATCTAAAATTGAGCATTCTAATGATGGATTTTTTTATGTTTTTATAACATGTACAAGTTCCCTTCATTTTTCTTAGTATATAAGTTTCTTTGGCTTGCTTATTAATTTTTAAAAGACTAAATGGACACCAGGGTTATATGAAGGGCTGTAGCCTGACTCCAAGGGGACCATGGACCAATGTTTCAGGGGATGGGGAAAATGGAACTCGTCCTGCCCTCCTACATGAGGCTTATCCTACCAAATTCTCCCTCCACCCCACCCTTTATCTTCAATGTACAAGTTACCAACTTTCCCACTCCTGTCTTGGGAGTTGGTACTTCAAGGCAGTTATACAGAGGTGAAAGAGCTAACTATTCTTTGGGGCACCTATTGCGGTAGTTGCCCTGAAGTCCAGCCCCCCAAGCACACCCACTCCTTGTCCCCAGATCACCTCTGGCTAGGGATGGCCTTCTACGGTGGACTCTGGATCCAGGCCAGAGACAATGGAGTAAGAATCCTGCTACCTCTCCCCACTTTTACATTTAGGTGAGATGGAGTGAGTCACACAAGGTGAACAAACACAGATGAGTTCCTCCATTGCCAATCTTTATTGTCTTTTTCCACAAGCCCACCCTTCAACTGGATTTCTCTATCTCTGTCAAAGGCATCATCACCATTCCTCTAGTCACCCAGGCTGTCATCTTCAGTGTCTTCTTTGGTACAATCTCAATAGATAGCCCCCACTACTATTTTCCTTTACCCTAGGGATCTAATCACTTTCCAGATCTTATCATTCCTACCTTGCATCTGTCCCCTCCTCACCACCGACACACACATTACTTTCTTCCAACTCCTCATCTCTTCTCACTTGTTCTATTTCAATGACCACCTACCTGTCCTCCCTAACCCAAGCCTTTTGATATTCCAATCCATTGTCCACATAAACTGCCAAAATGATTTTCTTAAATCATCAGACTATGCTGCTCCCCTACTCAATGAATTAGAATCGCTCCCTACTTTCTCTAAGATCAAATATTTCATATTTAACTCATCTGTTTTGAAATGGTTATCTTTGTGTAAATTTTTAATTTGCACAAATATTAGTTCAGTGGTACATGTATGCAATTTACAAATAGTTAAATATACATACGTTAGAGGTATATTGTCAAAAACAATTATTGATAGGGATGAGATTTAAAAAAATTTGGTGAGCACCACTATGGAAGTCTGCCTTCTGGGAAAATCAAAGAAAAGAACCATTCATAAGACCCATTGTTTGTCTGACTTCAAAGACCTGACCATGCAACTATCTTGCACTGATTTCATATCAAAATAGTAAAGGAAAAAGTAAGATTGGTGAAGAGGGAAAGGAAAAACTACAGATTTTCAAAAGCAATTTTATATTTTTCTTAACTTCCTTTTTAATACATATATTTCACTAAATTACCCAAGGAAATTTTCTGATCATGAACCTGCCACATACAAATTTCAAAATGGCAAAGTTCTTAAATTTTTGAACCATCTAGATTGGGGAGGGACAGATTTAAATTGTCATTAAAGCAGAAATTAGTGAATTTTTACACACCAAAAGAACTATTTATTTATTTCCCTGAATTTTGTCACAGTTCTAATTTTTTTTTTCACAAAAGGCCAATGATAACCCAAAAACACATTTTTCTATGATTATGAGCAAAGAAAAAATAATATTCTAAAAGAAGACAATTTGAGGCTAGTTCCATACTGGAGATTTGCTTGCAGAATTCAGCAGGCTCTTCAGCATCCCTGGAGATCTCCAAGAGTTGAAACCCTTCATAACATATAGCAAAAAGTGCAGATAGCAAAAGTTATCAGTGGTTTCCAGAAGCACTCTGCTACGTCTTGCTCCTTTTCTCCTGTCTATGCAGCCCAGGAAAGTCTTAGGCTTTCTCTCCAGGGGCAAAAGTATCCTTTTAAATTAGAAATGCTGGACCAAAATCCCTAATGATACAGTATCCTAGAAGGCCAATTATGCAGAGAGATGTAGAAGTAGTCTAAAGGATGATGGACAACATAAAATTAGGTGCCTGTTTGCTTTTTAAAAAATGAACTGCATCATCCAATCTCGGCAAAAGGCGGTTCTCCACACGGTACTCAAAAAATAGAGGAATATGAAAATGAATAACAGACGAATACTGTGGAGATTATGATAGAATATACAAGATTTGACCAGATGTTATTTCCTAAACTACCTGGTATTGATAACACACTCTCAATGCCACCCACAAACTGGTCTACTTTGGGTAGAGTTCAGTGATGGCAGCTATGATTAAAATTGAGTCTTCTTCCCATTTCCCAAAAATCATGTGATTAAATAAAGCCAAAAAGAAAAGTATATGAAGGTGATGAAATGAAAAATTGGTTCAATGTCATCAGA
>JAQQSZ010015809.1:0-11180 GCA_028646595.1 Phalanger gymnotis | reverse complement strand
CCTGGGCTGGGGCCCTGCTTCCCTCTGCCACTTTGTGGGTTCTGCAGCTCTAGAATTGGTTCAGAGCCATTGTTTTATATGTTTTTGGAGGGACTTGGTGGGGAGCTCACGCCAGTCACTGCTTCCCAGCCGCCATCTTCGGTCACAACTCTTGTTTCCTTTAAGGTAGTTAAGATTAGCAGTGGGAGAGGAAGTGAGAAAACAAGTAGACACCTTCAATAAGGGAAGAGACGAACAGTGGCATCAGTGTGGTTGATGGTGTTTTCCCTCTTGTGGACATTTGTAGGCTCCACTGGTCTAGGACACTAGGGGCAAAATTATAATATGTCTACCCATCCCCCCCCTCCCACTCCAAAGGCACTGTGGCTCTGCTTGGTACCTGTCCCAATGTGGTGCGTTAGTCCATTGGAAAGGAAAGTCTATGAATACATAAATAATTCAGGTTTGATCTAGGCTGCATTTCCGACTGAGCAAGTTGAGATTCTAATTCCACAGAGGGGCATGTTGGACAGTATCCCTGGCATTATAGTTAGATTGTGGAAGGCCTTGAATGCCACCAGAGAAAGGAGTTTAATCTTCGTGTATTAGGAAATAATCACCAAAGATTGTTGATTAGAAAACCAGGATGATCAGATCTACATATAAGGAATATTAGTCTGGCAATAGTATGAAAGGTGAATTAGAAGGTAAACAGTAGGGATGTCCTTTACAGCTATCTTGCCCTTAACTTATCTCCTAAGACTCATTATACATTACTCTCCTCATATCCTATGGTCCAGCCAAATTGACCTTCTTGCTGTTCCTCACACATGACACTCCATCTCCCATTTCTATGCCTTTGCTGTCCCCCATGCCTGGAATGAATTTCCTTCTCACCTCTGCCCCTTAGAATCTCTCCCTTCCCATCAAGACTCAGCTCAAGCACAGTCATGTACTTCAAGCCTTTCCTCATTTCCCAGCCGCTAGGGGCCGCCTTCCCTAAGTATTTTGCATTTATTTTATATGAGTAAAATCCACCCTGCTAAGCTACTGTAATTTAAGGGGCAGGGAATGGGGAGAGCCACCACTTAAGAGAGTGTTTGGACTACACAGGAAAGTGTCAAGTCCTACTAGACTTGAAATGGACTTCAGCAGAGAAGCCATGAAGTACTGGAGGAGGAAGAGAAAGGAGGGCTGTTCTTGGAGTCTGTAATTGGCCAACTCAGCCATTGTTCGTCTGATGGTTATGAGAAAAATTTAAAACGGAATGAGATAATGGAAACAAGGAACAGACCAGACACTATTAAGACACAATCATACCAAGACCAATCTGAGTACTGGAATACATATTGACCTGAAATAATAAGTGTGTTTGGTGTCTGTGATGAATACAGAGAAACATGGAAATATCTACATGAACTGATGCAGAATGAAGTGAGCAGAGCCAAGAAAATATACACAACTACAATGTAAATAGAAAGAACAACTACTCATCAGAAAATCAGAAGTAAATGTAACAAAATTACAAAGATCAATAAAGAGCTATAACAGGACACCCCAACCCACTCCTTCATAGAGATGGGAGGTACACAAGTGTTAAACATTGCTCATATTCTCAGACTTTTTAAATGGATCAATCCATTGTACTGATTTTTTTCCTCTTTCAAAAAGTATAACTTATTATATAAATTGGCTCCCTGGGAGGGGAAGGGATACTTGGGATAACTATGATGATGTGAGCCACAGAAGACATCAATAAAAACTTTTTTTTAAAAAGAACAGGTGTTTTGTTTGTCAGTCCAGTCCATGGTTCTTTGCTTCTCCACCTCTTCTATAGAGTGCTGCCTAGGGAAAATCCTTCTACATTTTATCTATCTGAGCATTTCATGTCCAGTTACCCTTCCAGTCAGTGCAGAGTGGGGAGGGGGGAGAGAAGAGATTCCTCATTTTTGCAGCTTTGCAGCCTGTGATTTAATAGGTGATAGGGTGTGAGGGACTGCATAGTTTAGTTTTATTAGCATTGGAGTTTCATTAGAGTCAAGAAGACTTGGATTCCTATTCTGCTTTAGACACCTAGTAGCTGTAGCCCCAGATGAGTCCTTTTTCTTCTCTAGGAACCTGTTTCTCATCTGCAAAATGCAAGAATTAGACAACATGACCTCCGTGGTCCCTTCCAGCTCCAAATTTATGACACTATGACTGGAAGTCTTGATCCTTTCAAGGCTCATTTTCTTTTCTGTGTTAATTAGAACTGCTTTTAAAGTATATGGCCATTTGCAATGATTCTTGTATTAAGTGTTTGGTTACAGAATGAGAGCAGAGAATCTAACCCAGACGAAAATAGTATTTTCTCTAGTTCTAACTGAACTGAAAGACAATGAGTTGACTAGAGAAGAGAAATGCTGCAATTTTAGTAATATCACAAATATAACCATATCCACTTCTCCATCCTACACTTGTCTAAGGGAACTGGTTTCAGGAAGCCTTTCTCAAGAAGGCATTCCTGACAATCAGAGATGTGCAGGCAACTTACAAAGAACACTTTTGGGTTCTTGGGGAGAAGGGGAAAGAGAAGATATATGGGAGAAGGGCATAGAAAGGAAGGTGAGAGGCCCTTAAGTCTGATTAAGGGAAAGGAGGATCTTGACTGCTAGGCAAAGAAATCTCAACTTTATTCAGTAGTCAGAGAATCACTGAAGATTTTAGTTGTTTTTAAAATTTCTCTTTTTAGTGTTATGAATTGATAAAGATGAATATTTCCTTGTACAAAGAATAGAAAAAAGAGTGTACATGACACCATGAAACTATTACCTATTGTTTGATTTATGTAAAAGTATATATTAAATTTAATATGGTATTTCCAATACTGCCTAGCTTGTCTGTGTCCCCAGCTGATAATCTTTCTGCTCTCTTCTATTTTTAAAATGTTTCATTGATATCCCTTTCTTTTTTTTTTCCTAGGGGGATCACTCCTATCCCCTATAAATTCTACCAAAATAAAATTATTGTGACAAATTAGCAAAATCAAGCAAAAGAAATCTATACAGTGGCCATATCTAAGAATGTACATTTCCTTCTGCCAAGAGAAATATAGTTCATAATTAATGAATGATTATGTGAAAATAGAGTCTCTGCTCTTAAGGGACTCACAATATATTTAGGGAAGGCAGGTTTCATTTGCAAGTTAATGGGAAGGACCTATGGACATTAGATACAGCAACAAGGCAGAGAGCAATACCTCTTTAAAGTCATTTTCACTGGAAAAAATAATATATATTTCTGATGTCAAACTATTTGAAAGTGCCAATAACTTTGGTAGTGAGGGCTTTCTTTTCTGGACCTTCCGTAGCTGAGGGCTGCTAAGGAGATAGACTGCAGACTCCATTGACAAGCCATGTCTCCATAAGGATTGATTTCCTCTGTGGTGGCTGCAGGGCCCATGCTTGAAACAAGATCAGTGGTGTGGGAGATGCTAGTGTTCTTGGGACTCTCGGGCTCTGGTCTTAAACTGTGTCTATCACAGCCTGAGAGGATGTGATGTTGAGGTAGTGGTGATGACTTGACCCACGTGGCACATGTCACCTCTATTGTCTTCCTGAGAATACTTAGCTTGTGCATTTTTGTACTTTTGTGCATCAGTGGCAGTTGCTGAGCAGGTAGTGGGGATGGTAGGCCGCTTTCCCACAGAATGTGCTACCCTAGGTGATGGCTGCACGGACTGGTCTGGAAGCAGGACCAGTGGTTTGGGGAAACTACCCTTCCCAGGGTGTTTCCACAATCTGGCTAGCAGCTTCTGTGGGGGGTCCTGATCCACACACAGCCAGCACCCAGAAAGCTGCCGGACAGCCAGAAAGCCCAGGTTCTTTTGATCTGCCTTAATAAGGAGAGCAAGGTTAAGGGGTTGGCAAGCTTACTTTAATTCAGCACACAAATATCATTCACTTAGTTCAGGGAAAAAAGCCAGCACCCTGAACTTCAGAGCAAAATACAAGCAAACTACAAATATCAACAGACAGACCTTGTCTGATTCAAATCCCAATACATAGTTACCAGAGTTCAACAAAGTCTCAGCATCTGGGTTTACAAGCTGGAGGGCTCCTTAGCTACAGCTGCCCGGAGTCTCAACATCAACACCATCTCAAGAGCCCTTAAACAAATTACAGACAGACCCAATACAATTCGGAGTTACCAACATCTAGGCTCAGCCTGGGAGCTCAGAACAAGGGCTGGCCCAGAGTCACATGAGCCACCACTGCTTCAGCAAAGAGCTCCAAGGAAGAGGAGGCCAACCCCTGGCTTTTATATCTTTGTCGGTGTCGAGGGTGAGTCACACACGGGACTCACCCACGTGACCTAAAATCGCCACAAAGAGGCACCTTAAAACCACGTGGTCTAAGAGTCTCTGCTGTCCCAGACATGTAAACTAGGCCCTCCCTGGAGATAGCTCCACCTTGGGCCCCACCTCAGTCATCAGTCCACACCCACATAGGTTCCACACCTAATAGGGATTTGGGCCTGGGGCTTAGCATTACTCAAAGCAAACAAAAGCCAAACTCTTCAAGGGCACTTGTTGAACTAAGTGCTAAGGAGCCCATTTTGCTTAACAACACACAGGGCTCTTGGCTCTGAGTCCTGAGCTCTTTCCACCATGAATCCAGGGGAGGTGATAGTGTAAATGGTGATGATAGCTTGATTCACCTAGCACATTCCTCTTTGTGTCTTTCTCTAGACACCTTGTGGCTAGAAGTGGTAAATACAGTTTAATGACTTTTGTAGTATACCCTTTGACCCAGCAATACTACCACTAGTCTTTCAAAGATAATTTTTTTAAAGGGAAAATATGTACAAAAATATTTATAGCAGTAATTTTTGTTGTAGCATAGGACTAGAAACAAAAATGAGTGTCAATCAGTTGGGGAATTGTTGAATTATGTTTCATGAATGTAATAGAATATTATTATAAGAAATTACAAAAATAAATGTATTAAGAGAAACTTGGAAAATTTTTCACAGATGCATTATGAAGTGAACAGAACCCAGACAACTCTTAATACAATGAATAAATACAATATTATAAATTTAAAAACTTTGAATGATTTAAGAACACTGATCAAGGCATTGAAAACCCACAACTCTAGAATAATGGCTCCCATCTGATAGAGAAGTGATAGAGTATAAATATGGAATGAAATGTATATTTTCAGATATGACAATTACAATCTAAATTTGTTTTGTTTGACTATATTTTTGTAACAGGAAGAGGGCTTTTGTCTTGAAGGAGAGAAATTAGAGGTGATGGAGGGAGATAGGGATAATGATGCAAATGTAAAGAAAAGAAAGGAAAGAATGCAGTAAAACATTTAAGATACACAGAGGAGATGGGGAGGAAGGGAAGGTGTTCCAGAGAGAGGCACAGATAAGCAGAGCAGTGCTGGTACTACCATATTTAATTTAACATATATTAAGAGGAACAACCTCTGTGGAGTGGATTCATGGTTCATATATAATCTCAATTTTATGACCTTTGTTAATTGAAATGTTCATGTTTGTTGATTTCCTAGTTTATAAAAATAAAAATTGATTTTTACAATCCATTTTTTCTCTGTGCTTTATGAGAAAATAGTTCTCATAAATGTCATCCTTCACCTCTCTTCCTAAGATTTTACAGACAGGCAAATTTATATTCCGGTTTTGGCGGTTTTGCTTTTGGCTGCTGTGCCTCTCCATTTGGCAAGTGAGTCAGATGTTTGTTGACTAAGGCGTTTTCTGGGCTCTTTTGGTCTTATTATGACTACTAATTTGCATTGGTAAAACTCTGGATAAAATTATCTCAAGTAGTGGCAGCATGTCATTTTTATCCATTTCTCATTTTTAAATTTTTAATTACATGTTTAAATGATTCAAGGTTAAATCATTTTAATTGCACTCTCTATCTTTTTCTCATTTTTTCTGTCTTGGTCTTGTTGTTTACAAACTTTGATCTTAACCCTGATAAATTGATGGTCCTCCTGTAGAGTGACAGCTGACTCATGGATAACTCCCATATCAATAACAAGTCTTTTCTTGTCTGTTAAAATGTGTTCTTTATGGTGTTGCTTGGTAGTCACTGTGCCTAGTGCTTAACAATTTTTTCCCCCCAATAAATGTGTACATGATATAGAGGCTTGAGGCTTCTCTGTAACCTTTGAGGCCAAAGGGCCTATCATTTCTTTTCCCTTAACCATGTTTTCCCATATATTTCCCCCCATCCTCACTTTTTCTGACTTTTATTTTGAAGTATTAGCATATATGCTGATTTGATCTAAAGGGGACATCAAATTCTTTGTAGAATTTCCCTACTATTTCATCCTCAGCAACTGATGTTAGTATATAAACTGCAATTATTTTCATGGTGATATTTTTGCAAATTGCATTACTTTGCCAAGTTGTAACATTGCAGTGCTTACCATTGGCACTTCAGTGGTAATCAAATGTCCCATAAAATAATGTCATGAAGCTTCTGCTCACTCCTTTCTTTCCCTTTCCAAAGAGTTCCTATGAACCATCCTGTCATTTAGCCATAACTAGGAGTGTGCTGGAACCAGCTGAAATTGGCTCTCCAGAGCAGACTGTTAAATTTTCTGTGTGAGCATTTATACCTTTGAAAATAAGGGCTTGATTTATTATTTTGTTGCTTGTCTAGGTTTAAGAAAATAATGGAAAAATGTTAATAATGCAGATTAAACTTAAAAGTGTTTTATACATACTTTTTTGTTTTTGGAGAGTTGATTATTAAACATTTATCAGCACACTGCTGGCAGTAAGTTCCTTTTTTTTTCTTTTAACAAGTTTTCATCGATGTCTTCTGTTTCCTACATTATAATTATCCCATGTATCCCTCCTCCTCTCCTTCCTGAAGAACCATCCCATATAACAAATAATATTTTTTGAGAAGAACCACCCCCCCCCCCGACCCCGGCACAACTGATAGATATATTGAAAAAATCTGACAACGTGCAATGTGTAACACCAAAGGACCCCATGAAGGAATGGATGGTTAGGGGGTAATTTCTCATATCTTTTCATTCAAGGCCTATTTGATCTTTATAATTTTGTTAATTCACTTTTTTGGTGTATAGTTGTCCTTCACACGGTTATTGTTATGGTGTATATTTTTTGGTTGTACTTACTTCACCCTGTAACGGTCTTTCCGATATAGATCTTTCCATGCTTCTTTATAGTCGCTACACAAAGCATTTCTTACAGCACAGCAGTATTCTATTATGTTCATGTGTTATAACCTGTTTAACACTTCCCTAATCAGTGAGCATCTACTTTGTTTCCAATTCTTTACTATCGAGAAAAGTGCTGATACAAGTATTTTGGCATATGTGAGATATTCTTCTTACTGAAGACTTCCTTGAGTTATAAGCCCAGAAATGGGGTCTCTGGCTCAAATGGTATGGACATTTTAGTCATCATCTTTTCATAATTCCTAATTACTTTCCAAAATAGTTATGCATTTCACTGCCCAATAGTGTGTATGCCTATCATTCCACAATCCCTCCAGCATTGACTATTGGCATTTTTGGTCATCTTTGCCAATTTTGCAATATGTGAAGTAAAACCTCAGGGTTGTTTTTATCTGTATTTTTTTTATTATTATTAGTGGTTTGGAGCATTCTTTAATGTGGCTTCTAGTTTTGTTTTTATCAAGAATGTCAAGATTGATATGACTCAGCTCCTCCAGCAATATTTCTACTCAGTAGTCTCTGAGCAATTATGTCACATTTAGAGTACAAATAGTCAAATTAAAGTTTGTTGAATATTTAAAAACAGATTCTTAGTACCCTCTGCCTTCTTTCCTGCTACTCTGCAATCACCGCTATAGAAATGGAACAGGGATACGCAGTACCCAGGGACATTTTAAATTTTTCTTTGTTTCATAGGTTGCCATGAACAGAGAACAATTTCATTTCCATGTAGACAGCATACTGGTGAAGTGCCTCTCTCTGATTAGTCAGTTCAAAACCTTTCCAGCACAGCAAATGGTACTAGAGCTTTTACTCCACTGATACAGCTCTCTGGAACACAGGGTCACCTCCATTTTATGATAGGGCTCTAGAGGATAACTTTGTAGAATACCTGTGTAGATACAGAAAAATAAACAGAATCATAGAACCTCAGAGCTAGGAGGGCTTCAAAAGCCACCAAATCTAAACTGTACCTGAGCGAAAACAAAACTTTTAAAATTCCTAGCAAGTGTTTATTTAGCTTTTCCTTGATGAATTTACTCCTTCCTGAGGTAGCCCATTGGACACATCTAATTAACTTGTTTAAAGAAAAAAATTATTGATATCTTTCATTTTTCATAGCACCAGAATTTCTCCCAGGAGTCTTCTTCCCATTCCCAGAAAGCCATCCCATATAACAGCATGTTTAAAGAAAAAGAAAAAAGACAAAGAAAAAAAATCCTCAAATTAATCAACACATCGAGAAATTGTGAAAATATATGAAATGTTGCACATCTATGGACCTCTCACCTTAGAGAGAAGGGCAGTTTGAGATCGCTTCTCATATGCTTTTGTTGGGGCTATGTTTATTCTTCATAATTTCAAAACATTCAATTTCAAATGTTTTGTGGTTGCTGTTCTTTCCATTTACATCATTATAGTCATTGCATGTATTGTTTTCTAGTCCCTGCTTACTTCACTCTGCATCAGTTCATGTAACTGTTCTTCTCTGTATTCATCGTATATGTGGTTTCTCACAATGCAGTAATATCCCATTGCATTCATATACCACAATTTGTGTAGCTATTTTCCATGTAATGAACATCTACTTTATTTCTAGTTTTTAACCACCACAAAAAGTGCTATTACAAATATTTTGGTGTTTATGGGTACTCTTTTTATTGATGACCTCCTTGAGGATATATGCCTAGTAGTAGAATCTCTGGGTCAAAGAGCATGACTCTAAATAACTTCCAATGGAAATTACTGATTATATTGTGTCTAAATCAGTGTAATTTGAACACTTGTAGTAAGTGCTGTGGCCTTTTGTTCCTTCTTTCTCCTTTTCTCTTTTGAGTAGTTGGGGAAAATAAAAAGTCCATTCCAAGGGCTATCCGTAATGATAGTTGGGGCTGGTAACTGGAGGAAAGACTATTCACTGGTAACCACTTGTGAAAATAGTTAAGAACCAAAAGAGAAGAGAAAGACTGATAAAATGTTTTTGCCTTTATTTTGAATGAGATAGTATTGAATGATGAGAGAGCCCATTTAATACTTCCCTGCTTTAAAGAGCAATCATGATACCAGAAGATGATGATAAATTATGCTTCCAGTATCTTAGCAGAGAATTGATGGTAGAGAATGAGACATATATCCTCAGATATAGTCAATGTGTGGTTTGTTTTGCTTGAATGTACTTATTTGTTAAAAGGAAGGGCTTTTTTTTTGAGCAAGGATAGTTATGAATGGGGAAGAAGGAATGTGATGTCAAAAACAGAAGAAAACAGACAAGCCAGGTAGTGCTGGAACTACCATGTTAAATGTAATATATATGTTATTTTAAAAATACCAAACCTTATGTAAAAGAGAATTGCAGTTTCAGATATAATCCTCTTCTTTTGCCCTTTTTCTTGTATGAGAAAATGTTTTTGTGTTTGTTAATGTTTGTCAGATACAGAAAAATAGAAAATAAAATAAATATTCTACTGCCTTTCCTAAGGAACTGCAAGACTGTGCTGCTGAACTATGAATGTCAGCAGGAAGTTAGAGAAAGAAAGGAGCACTATTTCCTCTTTTCCCTTTCCTTTGAGTGATGGGCAAGAGCAGGCTGAAATACAATTTACCACCAAAACATATCTACCTGATGATGGGAAACCCTCATGAGAAATGTAATTGACTCAGGGGTATACGTGTATTTGTATGTGTGTGTATGTATGTGTATGTGTGTGTATGTACATACATGGGGCAGCTAAGTGGCACAGTATATAGAATGCCAGGCCTGAAGTTAGGAAGAATCATCTTCCTGAGTTCAAATCCGGCCTCAGACACTTACTAGCCACGTGACCCTGTGCAGGTCACTTTTTTTAAAATTTTTTTTATTTAATATACTTAGTTTTCAGCATTGATTTTCACAAGAATTTGAATTACAACTTTTCTCCCCATTTCTACCCTCCCCCCAACTCCAAGATGGCATATATTCTGGTTGCCCTGCTCCCCAGTCAGCCCTCCCTTCTGTCTCCCCACTCCCTTCCCATCCCCTTTACCCCTCCTTTCTTATAGGGCAAGATAAATTTCTATGCCCCATTGCCTGTGTATCTTATTTTCTAGCTGCATGCAAAAACTGAACATTTGCTTTTAAAACTTTGAGTTCCAAATTCTCTCCCTTCTTCCCTTCCCATCCACCCTCCCTAAGAAGTCAAGCAATTCAACATGGGCCACATGCGTATCATTATGTATAACCCTTCCACAAAACTCATGTTGTTAAAGACTAACTATATTTTGCTTCTTCCTAACTTATCCCCCTTTACTGAATTTTCTCCCTTGACCCTGTCCCTTTTTGAAAGTGTTTGTTTTTGATTACCTCCACCCCCATCTGCCCTCCCTTCTATCATCTCTCCCCCCTTTTTTATCTTCTTCCTCCTTTCCTGTGGGGTAAGATACCCAATTGAGTATGTGTGGTATTCCCTCCTCAGGTCAAATCAGATGAGAGCAAGATTCACCCATTCCCTGTCACCTGCCCTCTCCTCTCCTCCTACAGAACTGCCTTTTCTTGCCACTTTTATGTGAGATAATGTACCCCATTCTATCTGTCCCTATCTCCCCCCTCAATATTTTCTTCTCTCGTCCCTTAATTTGATTTTATTTCTTTTAGATATCTTCCCTTCATCTTCAATTCACCCTGTGCCCGCTCTCTCTCTATATATGTATATATGTACACATACATATATATATACATACACACTCATATACATATATATACATAAACATATATATATATATATATATGCATATTCCCTTCAGCTACCCTAATACTGAGGTTTCATGAATTATACACATCATCTTTCCATGTAGGAATGTAAACAAAACAGTTCAACTTTAGTAAGTCCCTTGCAATTTCTTTTTCTTGTTCTTTTTCTCGATTACCTTTTCTTGCTTCTCTTGATTCCTGCGTTTGAAAGTCAAATTTTCTATTCAGCTCTGGTCTTTTCA